>JAWNMY010000084.1:0-34452 GCA_035043505.1 Drosophila setosimentum | reverse complement strand
ACAAATGGAGGCGGGGGCGGTAATAGAAATTTTGCTAACAATAAGAAAGAAACACCAGGAACAAATCAAGCTCAAAATAAGCAAGCCCGAGATGTTGCAAGCCAAGCTCATCCACCATTAGATAAAGCAGAACAACGAGAATTACATGATGCTATTACTGGTCAAAATTATAACTATCAGGAAATTCTAGAAGAAGCAAAATCACTTTTTCCTGATCGATATAATTAGTAAAGAAGGGGAATTTAACATGATTTATAACGAATACGAAAAAATCAAACAACAATTGGTTTTATTGATTGGAAAACAGCTTTCAGATATTACAAGAGCCGGTGATATGCTTTGTTTAGACTTTGGTAATAAAATCGATGTAACGATTCGAGGTAAGGTTTATAAAAAACCAGAATATTCAATACATGTTCAGTGCCCTTGGACTTTATCAAAAGAAAGCGACATAATGTTGGGAAGTTATGATTTTTATATAACTCCTGACGGATTTGACGCAAACGACAATCAGAAAGATTCAGTAGTAGATTGCTTTTTAAAAAATAAAATTATTAATGAGGATAGTTTTAAAGTTATTGATATTGATTTAGTACAAAATGGATCACTATGTATTAAAATTGAAAATGATATTATCTTTACTATTTTTATAAATTCATCTATCCCACAAGAGTTTTGGAGACTTATTAACTTTATTACTAAAAATCATTTTGTTGTGTTTGAGACGATAAATAATGATATTATGAAAAATGGATTGCAGGAAGATTTAAGCTCGAAAGAGGACAAATAGTGGGAACCAGTTATTTTTAATCAATGAGCCAGCAGTCAAGGAACGCTTTTTTCAGTTAATAAACGATGTTATAATTCCTTACTGGCAAGAAAAAGAAGGCTACGACTTCATACTAAAATTAACAGAAAGCGAGAGCGAGTAAATTCTATTTGAATCGATTCAACCGTTGGAAAAAGAAGACAGTTTTGCGTATGGTTTTAGTATGGCTATTTTAATGATGGTCGAGGTTCTCGGATATAAAGGCGACGTTCATATTGTAGAATAAATCAAACTGGAAATTAACACCTTAGAATTGCCAAAGACCCCAAAAGAAGATAGTGAAAACATGAATAAAGCTGTAGCGATTATTAAAGAATTAAGTGCTGATGAAAAAATACGTTAGAAGCGGATATGCGCGAGCGTGCCATTCGAGACTATAATTCAGCGATGTATGGTGCTCACAAACAAGGCGTGGATTACAAAACGGTTGCCTCTATATCAGGGCTTTCAGAAGAAAAAATCGAAAATCTTTGTAAGTAAAAATGAGACATAAAAAATCTTGCAAAAAATATCGGATCGGTTTTTTTAGTGTAATCGGTGAAAGAAATGAGTTTTTTGACAGTCTGAGTGAGTAAGCGCTAAAGCTTACTCACTTTTGTTTTAGGTCGATGCATGAATAAAAACGCAAAAAAATTGATTTTCTACAAATAGCATTGACATATTGTTTTATTTTGCTTTATTATTGATATAATAGAACTAAATCAAACCAATAAAAAAGGAGCATTATGAAACAAAAATCATGCAAAATCACAGCTCTGCTTTTATCATTTGGATTAATCGCAACAACAAACACTTCCTTTGTTAAGGTGCAATCACTCAATACCAAAACAGCACCGGTTACGCTCACAGCAGTTTCTTCTAAGGTAGCACAAAACACAAAAACTTTCCAAGACATTTTCCCAGATATTATGTTTGCCCATGTAGTTGCTTCTGAGTTAGGCAAAGTGAGTACAGATACAGTAACACAAACAGAATTAGATCAAATCAGCAAGGTTAATGGAAAGCATTTAGGAATTTCATCCATTGAAGGCATTGGTCAATTATCGAATTTATCTGAGCTTAGTTTAAATAACAACGAACTAACAGAATTACCCGCTGAAATCGGTCAATTATTGAATTTATCTGGGCTTTATTTAGAGCACAATCAATTAACAGAAGTACCCGCTGAAATCAGCCAATTATCGAATTTAACTGAGCTTTTTTTAAATAATAATCAATTAACAGAATTACCCTCTGAAATCGGTCAATTATCGAGTTTAACTGAGCTTAGTTTAGCAGGAAATCAACTAAAAGCTTTGCCGGCTGAAATCGTTCAATTATCAAATTTATCTGAGCTTAGTTTAGGTCACAATCAATTAACGGAAATACCCGTCAAAATTAGCCGGTTGTCGAATTTATCTAAGCTTCGTTTAGATCGCAACCAACTAACAGAATTACCTGCTGAAATCGGTCAATTATCACAGTTAGAGTCTCTTCATTTAGAAGACAACCAACTAACAGAATTGCCCGCTGAAATCGGTCGATTAGCCAAGCTAGAGTATTTTAATTTAGAAGACAACCAACTAACAGAATTACCCGCTGAAATCGGTCGATTATTAAATTTATCTAAGCTTAGTTTAGGTAACAACCAACTAACAAAATTACCCGCTGAAATCGTTCAATTATCAAATTTATCTGAGCTTAGTTTAGGCAACAACCAATTAGCAGAATTACCCGCTGAAATCGTTCAATTATCAAATTTATCTGAGCTTAGTTTAGATCACAACCAATTAGCAGAATTACCCGCTGAAATTGGTCAATTATCAAGGCTAGATTGGCTTTATTTAATAATAATCAATTAACAGAATTACCGCCTGAAATCGTTCAATTATCAGATTTATTCTATCTTACTTTAGATAACAACCAATTAACAAAATTGCCGCCTGAAATCGTTCAATTATCAGATCTATTCTATCTTACTTTAGATAACAACCAATTAACAGAATTACCTGCTGAAATTGGTCAATTATCGGAGCTACATGGGCTTAGTTTAAATGACAATCAATTAACAGAATTACCAGCTGAAATCGGCCAATTATCCAATCTAGAGTCTCTTTCTTTAGATAACAACCAATTAACAGAATTACCAGCTGAAATCGGCCAATTATCGAGTTTGTCTGAGTTTTATTTGGATAATAACCAACTAACAGAATTACCGCCTGAAATCGGCCAATTATCAAGGCTAACTTGTTTTGATTTTGGGAAAAACCAATTAACCGATTTACCCATTGAATTTGAAAATGTGGGTATCAATAAATCGTATTATAGCATGGGTATCGATAAATCGTATCATAGCAATGATTTTAGTTACAATAAATTTTCGAAAATTCCACAAGCTTTGCTCAATAGAGCCTCGAATGCTACACAAAACAACTATACTTATCTTAACTTTGCTGGGAATCAATTTACAGAAATAACGGATGACGTTTTACTCTTTGATTGTGTCAATCTTATTGATAATCAAATAACAAAAATAGCACCAAATGTACTGCACAAAATAAGCAATACAACTCAAGGAATCGGCACATCATCCACCATACTACGATTTGCTCGACAAACAGCACAAACAGAAACAAAAACCATAAAAAAAGGACAAACCTTAACAAGTCAAGATGTATTTCCAGATATTATTTTGCAGTTAGATAGTATTTATGATTTTGGACAAAATAATATTCCTGCTTTTTTAACTATTACACAGGGAAATTATAGAATAGTTTATTCGATAACAGATATTATGCAACATGGATTCAACGCTGATCAAGCGTTTCCACAAGCGGGGACATATCAAGTACAACTAAAGACATATCCAGCCGAAAATCTACTAAACCCGTCTATAATTAAGGCAAGCATGAATAGTTTTATACCTTTTGCTAACACAGCATTTCATACCTATACCTATGAAATTGTTGTAACCAACAAGATGCCAACAGCAATGCCATTAGACCTAGCTCATGATATACTGCAAACGTTTCCGAGGTTTATGAATCCAAAACTATAAACGCTATAATACTTAAACAAGCAATGAAATAGATGCATTAGCGTCTATGCTGTACAACGGAAAAGAGGAGGGAACTGAAAATACACTATTTTACCAGTGTTTGTATAAAACTAAAGAAGATGCTCTAAACATCATCCAAGAGGCAGTGGACAACGAGTGGTATACCCATAAAGGCCTGCTTAGAAGAAGATTGATGGAGTTTAACATTTTCTATAATAATGATTATAAATTTTATGATGATAATGAGCTGGAGAAGTTAAAAACAGACGTTGGATTTTAATGTTTGGGGGAGGATTATAATGAAAAAAAGCATAAAAATAATGGCCATCATTCTCGGTTGTGCTTTGCTATTTGGGGCAGGATTTGTCAGCGCGAATTATTTGGGGAAATCCAAATCGAGCGAAAGTACAAATGATACAAGCGCAACCCTTGTGCCGGAAAACACGAAGGTAGCTGCGACAACAGCGCCTGCAGAGGCAGAAACAAAAACGCCTGCGCTTGTTGCAGATACAACGCCTGCCAAGATCGAGCAGGAAAAAGAAGCCTATACACCTCCATTGAGTGATGAAGACCTTGTCTTTCTGGAAAAACATCTTTTTGGACAATGGCGCTTTGCTGAAAGGCTCTACAAGATGGAAGATACAGGACGTGTATCACGCTCCGACAACTTATCTGACGTCGGTGTGGAAGAATTGAAAAATTCCTTTGTCATAGAGTATGCTCAGCATCGTATTTGGCCTCCATTGGAAATCTACGCAGATACATTTTCGCAAATCGGCGACTTATATCTTTTTGGAATATACAGTGGTTTTGGCTATACCCTGGATCCAAAATATGAAATCACAAAAAATACTTGGGGTAAAATCCTCCTATAAGATGCTAGACTCAATCTCATAGAGCCTTTCGGAAAAGCGCCATTGTCCAAAAAGATGTTTTTCCAGAAAGACAAGGTCTTCATCGCTCAATGTAGGTGTATAGGCTTTTTCCTCCCGCTCGATCTTGGTCGGCGTTGCATCTGCAACAAGCGCAGGCGTTGTTGTCGCAGCTACCTTCGTGTTTTCCGACACAAGGGTTACGCTTGTCTCATTTGTACTTTCGCTCGATTTGGATTTCCCCAAATAATTCGCGCTGACAAATCCTGCCCCAAATAGCAAAGCACAACCGAGAATGATGGCCATTATTTTTATGCTTTTTTTCATTATAATCCTCCCCCAAACATTAAAATCCAACGTCTGTTTTTAACTTCTCCAGCTCATTATCATCATAAAATTTATAATCATTATTATAGAAAATATTAAACTCCATCAATCTTCTTCTAAGCAGGCCTTTATGGGTATACCACTCGTTGTCCACTGCCTCTTGGATGATGTTTAGAGCATCTTCTTTAGTTTTATACAAACACTGGTAAAATTGAGGCTCTATTGAGCAAAGCTTGTGGAATTTTCGAAAATTTATTGTAACTAAAATCATTGCTATGATACGATTTATCGATACCCACATTTTCAAATTCAATGGGTAAATCTGATAATTGGCCGATTTCAGCCGGTAATATTCTTAGTTGGTTGTCAAGCCCAGATAAATTCGATAATCGACCGATTTCAAGCGGTAATTCTGTTAGCTCGTTGTTATCTAAAATAAGCGTATACAGATTAGATAATTGGCCAATTTCAGCGGGTAAGGCTGCTAGTTGGTTTAAAATACTCTAGATTGGATAATTGGCCAACGCCTTTAATGGATGAAATCTCTTGAGAATTTCTATGTAAACTTACATTCAACTCTGTGATTTGATGTAGTTCTGTTTGTGTTACTGTATCTGTGCTCACTTTGCCTAACGCAGAAGCAACAGCTTTAGCAAAGGCAATATCTGGAAAAATGTCTTGAAATGTTTTTGTGTTTTGTGCTGCATTAGAAGAAACTGCTGTGAACATAACCGGTGCTGTCTTGGTATTGAGTGATTGCACCTTAACAAAGGAAGTGTTTGTTGTTGCGATTAATCCAAGTGATAAAAGCATAGCCGTGATTTTGCATGATTTTTGTTTCATAATGTTCCTTTTTTATTGGTTTGATTTAGTTCTATTATGTCAATAATAAAGCAAAATAAAACAATATGTCAATTCTGTTTGTAGAAAATCAATTTTCTGCGTTTTTATTCATGCATTGACATAAAATAAAAGTGAGTAATCGCTAAAGCTTACTCACTCAGACTGTCAAAAAACTCATTTCTTTCGCCGCTTGCGCCAAAAAACTGATCTGATATTTTTTTGCAAGATTTTTCATGTCTCATTTTCGCTTACAAAGATTTTCAATTTTTTCTTCTGAAAGCCCTGATATAGAGGCAACCGTTTTGTAATCCATGCCTTGTTTGTGAGCACCGTACATCGCTGAATTATAGTCTCGAATGGCACGCTCTCGCATATCCGCTTCATAACGTATTTTTTCATCAGCACTTAATTCTTTAATAATCGCTACAGCTTTATTCATGTTTTCACTTTTCTTTGCCAACATGGTTAGTTCCTCCTCTCTATCTGCCTTAAAGAATTTTAGCCAGTCAACCAACCGCTCATTTTCTTTGTCTTCTTTTGGCGTCTTTGGCAATTCTAAAGTATTAATTTCCAGTATATCTGAAAATTTTGACTTTGTTTGAGAATCATACAAACGATAGCAGTTGTGATATGACTTGCTATCCTCGATTAGAATAAAATCGGTAATGACAATGCTAATGACTTGTTTAAACTTATAGCTGTCACCTTTGCCCAACTGTTCAGACAATAGGCGTGAAGCATAATACGTGATTCGCTCTCGAATTTCATAGGTGTTTGCCACTTGAATTTCAACATCAATGATCCGGTCATTTGTTTCAATGCATAAATCCAAAATAGACAGTTTGCCCTCTGGAAATGCAACTTGTAAGTTTGGATCACGAATAACGATTTGCTTAAAAGATTCCATCGGGATTTTTAAGGCTGACGAGTAATAGAAAGGCGAAGCCGGAATCCAAATAATAATATTATTATTTGGATTTATCTTAGGAAGAGCAAGCAGGTCGACCTATGATGAGTGGGAGACTTGCTTTTTTAATTAATATTATTCAAATAATTCTGAAATGGATTTCAAACAAAAATCAGGTAGCCTTATGTTACAGTCAAAAACTTTTCTCCGATATCTAATAGTGAGCAAATTATCACCATTTCATTTGCGAAATAAAACATAGGTAATTTCGCACGGGTTTTAACACATGGAATGCGGCTATTAAAAATGCTGCGTGTAGCGGATATTAAGCTAGTTAAATTTATGAAATACGAGTTCGATTACGTTGGGGCGTTACTCCAAAGAAGGTCGAAACGTAAAAGCGTAACAAAGAAATAGGAGAACACTCTATGGCTAAGATCACAAGAAAGAAAAATTTTAATTCCATCATTACCCTGCTAGAGGTGAAAGCCCCATGAATAGTAAAGAAAGCCCTGCCCGGGCAGTTCATCATTCTACCAGTCCAAATCCTATCATTCGCACCATCCCCGGCCTGGAAGCTAACAAAAAGAGTTGTCTTATTGTGACTGATGATGGAGTCACCACTACCCGTCCCGGCATCTTTGCCGGCGGCGATGCGATGACTGGCGCTGCCACCGTAATCCTCGCCATAAGCGCAGGTAAAAAGGCAAAAGGCTGCAGAGTAAATTAATATCTACATCCAAAAATGACCTTAAGAGGAATACTGGTGATCGACCCGGATGGCGTGCTTTTTTGTGATATCCAAGGATGCCTGCGACCTTTAATCTTTTACAAATATAATTGAAACGACTTATAAATATCTTGCCATTATTATAACAACATACTTAATACTTGGAGGAAACAAAATGAAAAACACACTATATCTTCTTACCGGTGCGGCCGGATTCTTGGGCAGCAGCGTATGCCATAAGCTTTTGGAACGTGGAGATACGGTACGAGCATTTGTCCTGTCAGGTGACAAATCCGTGAAATATATTCCCAAAGATGTGGAACTCTGTGAAGGTGACTTATGTGATCCCGCAGTTGTAGATCGGTTCTTTACTATACCAGCAGGGATGGATTCCATCGTGATCCATTGCGCCAGCATGGTGACGGTAAATCCTGATTTCAATCAAAAACTGATTGATGTCAATGTTGGTGGAACGCAGAACATAATTGAAGCCTGCCTCAATCACCCAGAGTGCAAAAAGCTGGTTTATGTCAGCAGCACCGGCGCTATTCCAGAAACGCCCAAGGGTCAGAAAATCAGAGAAGTCAATGAGTTTGATCCCGACAAGGTGGTAGGCTGGTACAGCCGCACTAAAGCGATGGCCTCTCAGAAGGTGTTGGACGCAGTCAAGCAACGCGACTTGAACGCTTGCATCGTCCATCCGAGTGGCATCCTTGGCCCCAATGACTATGCTGTGGGGGAAACCACAAAAACAATAATTGAAATCATTAATGGCGAAATGCCTATTGGAATGCAGGGCGCTTTTAACCTTTGCGATGTGCGAGATCTTGCCTATGGCTGCATCATGGCGGCGGACAAGGGGCGAAAGGGAGAGTGCTATATTCTCGGCAATGAGGAGGTTACGCTAAAAGAACTTTGTCAAATGCTTCAAAATGACCTAGGATGCAAACCTATAAAGTTTTATCTTCCCCTCAGCATTGCAAGTTTCATCGCAAAAAAAATGGAAAAGAAGGCGAAAAAGACCAAAAAACAGCCGCTGATGACCAGTTTCTCCGTCTATAATCTCGCCCGTAACAACGCTTTTGACTACAGCAAAGCAAAAAAGGAATTGGACTATATGACCCGCCCTTACTCGGAAACCTTGCATGATGAAGCTCAGTGGCTAAAACAAGAGCGGAAAATCAAAGTTATGGACTAACGAAAGGAAATACAAATGAATCAGGATAAAGAAGTATGTGTGATTACCGGCGGCGGTAGCGGAATTGGATTCGCAACTGCTAAACGGCTTGGGAAAAAGGATATGCATCTAATATTGGCCAGCCGCACAGCGAGTAAGCTTCAGGGTGCTGTAGAGGAGCTGGCTACTATGGGAATTAAAGCCGAAGTCTGTGTTTGTGACTTATGTGAATGGGACAGCGTGCGGGCGCTTGCTGCCACAGCTGCTTCACGTGGCAAGGTAAGGACTGTCATTCATGCTGCGGGTATGTCGCCTCACATGGGAGACGCGAAAAAAATAATGCAGGGAAACGCATTGGGAACGGTCCACATTCATGATGCATTTTATGATGTAATCAATCCAGGTGGCTGTCTGATTGATACTTCTTCCATGTCTGCCTACATGGTACCCATGTTGGTTATGCCAAAGGGTGCCTTCAAATACAGTCAAATAGACCGCGAAAAGTTTATGAGAAAGATGATGGCACGCGTCAACCTTTTTCCTGCCAAGGTACGGGCAGGAGTTGCATATGGCATATCCAAATACTTTGTAATTTGGTATGCCAAGGCTGAGGCAGCCCGATTCGGCGTTAAGAATGTGAGGACAATCTCAATAACCCCTGGGAATTTTGAAACCCCCATGGGTGAATTGGAAAAAGATGAATCACAGACATACCTCAAATACAACGCGATCAAGCGGTTAGGGCAACCAGATGAAATAGCCGCTCTTTATGAAGCTTGTGCCGATCCTGCTATGGGGTATTTGACCGGGGTGGATATCATTTGTGATGGTGGATGTATCGCCAGCGGTGCAAATGCATGGAGTAAGTAAATAGAAAAATGATTTCAAGTAAGTCTTCAGTACGCTCACCCTAGTAACGCTCTTCTAAAATATCATATTCAATTTGCGTTTTAATCATTCGTTCCGTCTGTTCCAGTCGTTCCTGTCCTGTTTGTGTTTTTTTCTCGCTTTCTTCGGGAAAGAATGATTGATTCGTATTTGATTTTTTAATATTTAATTCTTTAGTATTTAATTGTCCGCTGTTATCCGCTTGCGGGTTTTCATCAAGCGGTGATAATGTACTATCTACGCTGTTTTTCAAGGTTGGTATCTCATTAACAATGAAATTCACACGCCCCATTTTTCCCGCTTTATCTCGCTCTTGAAATCGCCTAATATAGCCTGCTTCTTCCAGTTCTTTTATGGTATTTCTAAGGGCGTTTTCACCCTCCTTGCAGATAGCAACTAAGCCACTTATCTATAATCCCACGATTCAGGTAAAGAGAGCATAAAGCTGAGTAGTCCTTTGCTTTTCAAGCTCATTCTAGGGTCTTTTAGATGGTGGATAGGCTACAATAAAGTGGACAAATTTAAGAAGGAGTTGATAGAATAGAAGAAAACGCAGGAGGAATAGAAAATGGAAAAAAGAACAGTCAGAAAGTACACAGATGAGTTCAAACAACAGATGGTCAATCTATACAATAATGGTAAACCGTCAGGAGAAATCATAAAAGAATATGACTTAACGCCATCGACGTTTCACGAATGGGTTAAAAAATATAATAAAACTGGCTCATTTAAAGTAGCAGATAATCAAACGCCAGAGCAAAAAGAGCTGCTCGCCTTGCGTAAGCAAAACAAGCAGTTATTGATGGAGAACTGCTTGCCAAAATCACTAAGCCTATGTATATAGGGCGTTTGCGGCTCTTCTCTTCTGCCAAATTGCATATTTTTATGAAAAATCAAAAAAACTGACTGTAATATAAATGAAATATATTGAACGCTCTCACATCGAATGAAGCGATTTTTGCTTGGAACAAGCTGTTTTTGTAATGTAAATTTAATATTTGTATCCTAATATTTCATCAAGCTGTTTAGCGATTGAAAAATCACTGTTGGGATAAAGGTGTCCGTAGGTTCCAAGCGTTGTTTTGATATCTTCATGACCTAAACGTTCTTTAATTAGGTTTGGAGAAATGTTCATGCTGATGAGCAAAGAAGCATGTGAGTGTCTAAGAGCATGAACTGTAATACGATGAACGTTAGCCATTTTAGAATAACGCTCAATAGAGTTTGCTATTGTTCCTTTTGTGGTAGGGAAGTGATTGTAACTAAGAACAAAGCTAGTATTTGTTGCTTTTTGTTGAAGCTCTTTCCATTGTTTTAGAACAGATAAAGTATACTGGTCTAAAGCAACTGTGCGAATACTTGCGGGTGTTTTGGGATCTGAAAAACGATAATTTTCTTTGTTTTTGTAAATAAGTGCCTTGCTAACTTTCGCTATACCTAACTCAAAATCAATGTCCGTCTATTCAAGAGCGGTCGCTTCACCAATGCGCATTCCAGTCATGAATAAAAGGGTTAAGGCTGTATAAGAAAAGTATGATTCGTAGTCATCTGTATCAATGGTCGCCATTACTTTTTCAAAGCACTTGCCGTAATTCTTATATATGTAGGCAAAGGTAACACGATGCGGATGCATTCCATACGAATTTCACGTTCCCCCTAAACGACGGACAACTCCCTATGCCTGCGACGTTTTACTGCCCTACAGGGCATTTACGCTCGGACTAAGGCTAAGTTGAAGTATCATTATGATTCGTGCTGTCATGGCGATTCTCATGCATGTAATGAGAAAATGAAGGTTATCAGCCTCGCTTGAGCAACGAACAATGTATGTTCCTTTGTTATTCAGTTTTCAAGCTACTTATTTTGGTCGTGCAAAAGGGACGAAAAACGATTTCTTTTTTAGTAGAAAAATATCCCTATATATGGAGAAAAATCAGATTATTGTGTAATGTTTTTGCGATAATTATTCATTATTCATTATTTGTTTTTATTTTATTCATTATTTTCAATCTTGCATTTTGAATTGAATGATAGATTGATGTACGATGTACATTTTCTAAAACGGCAATTTCGTTAATCGATAAGCCACGATAATCATGGAGCAAAAAGCGTCTTTGCTGTTTTTTGGTCAAAGTGGAAAGTATCTTGAAGCTTTTTTGAAGCTTTCGTTTATCTTCTTGTTTTTCAACTTTTTTAAACATATTCATGTTATCGACAAAATCGGGTGTCATAGAATTTTCATACGTTCTATTACAACGATGTGGTTTTTTAAAATTAACTGCTAGGATATGGTTGCTGTCATAAGAAACCGAACAATGTCTTTCTTCTCTTTTTCTACATTTCGATTCATATCGTTTGAAATCTAACAGGGCGTTTTTAACTCTAAAAGAACGGATTGACTTGGTAAGTGATACATTGAATGTGATTTTTGCCTTTTGGAAATCCTTTTTTTTGATTGTAATCAATTGATTGATTTTTGGTGTTCTTTTCATCTAAAAATCCTTTCGTTGATAAGAGCATTCTCGCTTGTACCGTAAAAAAAGGATTCGGCGGTGCTCGAATTTTTAAAAAAAGGGCACAAAAAAAGCGCAAAAAATCAAAAGCGATTTTTTGCGCTTGAAATAAGCGATATGATACAAAAAGAACATTATATAAATTGCTTAGGGAAAAATTAGGAGTAATGCATATCCTTTATCAGTTTCAATCAACTTTTATCGACATAGTTCAATAAAAAAATTATAATTTACCTGATAAAAAATGTCAACAAACATAAAAAAAGAAAGCTTTATTCGCTTTCTTTTTTTATGTGAATCAATCGAGTTTTGATGCTAACTTCTTTTGCATTTTTTACAGGGCAATTGACGAAAACAGGGTATACAAACCGTCTAACCCGCTCCTGTTTTCCATCACGTTTTCCTGTCCAATAATGATGGTAATGCGCACGGCGCATATGTGCTTTTCGTGTTGTTTGTTCAGTATTTTGAATCAACTGGGCGATCGATTTGCCCATGGTATAATATTGTGTCGCTTTCCTTACTGTCCAAGTTTTGGTATAGCTCGATTTTTTTCGTCCTGAATAGTCAACATTATTGCAACCAAAATACAAAATCAAGTTGAGCGCTTGTTGTAATTTCTGTTCTATATAATTTTTTTGTCTTATGTCCGCTTGAAAAGAAGTGAAAATTTCATCCACCAAATGAGAAATCTTTTGATACGGACGAATAGGCAATCTGATTAACAGAGGTCTTGCACCAGCAGACAAAAAAAGGAATAAGAGCGAATAAGCGTGATTGTTTCTGTCAATTTGTGCAAAAAAACCCTCTTTACTACTTGCACTGTTTTGCGTTTCAATAAAGAGACAAGGCTCTGGAAAATCGTCCTGTATTCGCTCTGGAAATACCAGTAATTCCTGCTGAATGAGTTCGCGATAGATAAAAGGATCAAAGCGATATACGCTTCGTATGTATTGCCAAGAGCTGGCAATCACTAAGCGATTACTCCAATCACAGACTTCTTCGTATGAATATAGTTTTTTGATTTTATTGTTTTCACTTTGAAAAATCTGTTCCATTAGATATTCGTAAACAACGTCAGAACGAATTAAACAAAAGGGATCACGCAATGGATATTTCTTCTCTTGTAAGCGATAAATATATGGCAAATCAGGGAATTGTTTCAATGCTTGGTTCAAAAAAGAATCAGCCATGTGTGGCACATTCATAGATATTCCTTTCTAAATAAAAAAACGCAACACGAAATAATATTGCGTTTTTTTCAAATGAAAGTCACAAAGAGAAAGTCACAAAGATATAGACACGCGCTCTGTATCTTCGCTATAAGCACCATACAAGGAATTGCTCGGCGGTATCAATTCAAGCAATTTGTAGTTTTTTATAAAGAGTTCAACGAGTTTTCCTGTGTCGTCATTGGTTTCTAAGTGATTGATGTTCAAATTATGTCGTTCTAAAGCGGCTTGAAACTGTTCACATTGTTTCAGGTAGACAAAGAGTACATAATTTTTATCACTGATGAAACTATTTCTCTCAAATTCACGGTCAAATTTCTCGACTTGCTCGAGTTGTTCGCGATTGGCAGATAGAACAGATAGCATTTGATTTTCAAACATATAACGTATTTGATAGGTTTCTTTTTCTATCTGTGAAAATTTTTGGCATGTACTGTGACGGTTGCAGTAAACATTCAGACTAGCTTCTTCAATCGCACGTTCGAAATAGCTATCATAATCCTCTGGGTACGCTTTAAAATCTGGTTTTGTTGCTATTTTCATCGTTGTATTCTCCTAATTTATTCGTTTGTTTTTGCATGCAAACCGTTATGATAGAGAGAAAAACCCCCCGCCACCTCATGAGCACGATGGCTGGCAGAACGCAAAAAATGCGTGTTAGGAAAAATCCCTAACACGCATGATAAAATTTATTCTTATATTTTTATTTTATCAGTGGAATCCAACGCATATGCTAGCACAAAGCTCAACCAAGAGAGGCATTTCATTTAATGATGCGCGCTGCTTTTCTACAGTTGCTCATGAAAAATCTCTGTGTTATAATAGCATATGTGTGGATGAATTGGAATAAGGCTTTGCCAAATAACAATTCTGCGTGCTAGTAGTGTATGCTACTGGCTCGTAAGCGACAATCAAGAACGTCAATTCTCGGTTGCTCGCTCCACACTTTTTTATATTCTGTTGCCCTAATCATAAACCAGAATTTACTCATTGTCAAATATATTTTAAGCGTTGCTTTTTCAAGCATCGCTTTGTTTTTATTGTTGATTTTCCATTGAAAACAAATAGTTTCATTTGTCGAATTAAAGATGACATAATCTACAAGCGTATGATAGAATATACATATTGCTATTTTATATAACATACAATAAGGAGAATGTTTAAATGAAAAAAATCAAATTACAATCAGCTATCCTTGCGCTAGGGCTAATTGTAGGTCTTGCTGGCTGTGGCTCCAAGACGGCTACTCCTGCTCCTTCAGCAGAAGCAACATCGGAAGCACCAACATCTGCTGAATCGACAGATGAAGAACTCTCCAGTCCAACCAATACAACAGAGGTTGCTACATCATCTTCCGAAACCATGGATACTTTTAAAGATGATGAGACTTCTATTTCTTTTCAATATCCATCTACTTGGAAAAATGGTACTTCTAAAATTTCACCAACAATGCCTGGCATCGATACAACACTTATTGGTGGTGTTGAAAAACTTGATACGCGTACGGATGTCGCTTTTTTTGGAATTCATAAACTCAATATGGATCTAGGAACTGGAGATACATTTCGATCTGAGGCTGATACGATGGCTAAATCAATGATGTCAAAAGAAACATTGGATACTACGCTATCATCTATAATTCAATCAGCTAAATTAAGAGGGATGAAGGTTTCTGTCGTAGATATGGAAACGTTAATTCCGATGACGATCAGCGGAAACACGTTCTATCGTTCTAGTTATACAATAAACCTAGAAATAAAGAATGATAAGCAATCAGCTAGCTATGAATATATTGCTGGTGGCGCCAATGATCAATTCTTCTTTTTCATGGGATTTGCGTCTAATGAAATAGGTCTTGCCGAGCTTGATGCTATCATCAATTCGATTTCTTTTGAAAAATAGAGATACTGCAAATCGCTTTCCTGTAAAATTGTATAGTATGAAAGAAAGGGAGAAGCTCCCCCGCCACCTCATGAGTGCAGTGGCTGGCAGAACGCAAAAGTGCGTGTCAGGAAAATTCCCTAACACGCACTTGAAAATAATCAAGTTGATGTATCCAACATCAAAGTTATAGATAGCACGCAATCTGTGTTTTTAGTTCGATTCAACAGCCGAGTTTGAGCGGAGGAATGCTTAACGCTTCTATATAATATAAAACACAAAGCGTTTCATATCAAAATACAAGCGTGTGGGTAGTTTGGATGGAGTAGTTTGGGTGTGTTAAAATACAATCCAAAAAGCAATTTTGCCCTAAATATTTTGCTGAGAATGAACCGTTTCCACAGTTGCCTATGAAAAAACAATATGCTATAATAACCTTGACGTGGATGAATTGGAATAAGGCTTTGCCAAATAACAATTCTACGTGTTAGTAGGGTTAAACTACTAATACGTCAGTTGTACTTGGGATTACTAGTCCCTTGTGCAACTCCACGTTTTTTTTACGTTCTGTTGTCTTTATCATAAACCAGAATTCACTCATTGTCAAATAAAATTTTGAGCGTTGCATTGTCAAGCAGTGCTCTGTTTTTGCTGAAAAAAATCGAAAAAAAAGACAAAAAAAAGACAAAATAGCAAGTTTGATTTCTTGCTATTTTGTCTTTTTTCGTTTATCATACGATTACGGGCAATGAATGTTGCATGTGCGGTTGCACCACTTTCTGTAGAAATTACAGCAGGTAAGGAGGTGGTGCTAATGAATTTTCCATATGAAATGGCGATTTGGGCGATTGTTGCTATTGTCGCAATCATTTATGGCAATAAAAATTCAAAAAAGTAAACCGCCATGCTAACGACATGACGGTTTCTAGGCTAAATAGCCTAATTTAATCCAAAGTTGCAATCGCACATGCGATAACATTCATTGCCTTACCTACTGTTATTATATATCGCGACAAATGATTTTGCAAGTGCATTTTTTTGCACTTGTTTTTTATTTAGCGAGAATGCAGTCAATCGTTTAAGGTGGAGATTTGCGTAGCAAATACAACCTGTCGATTGATGAAATGAAGTGTCATACTAAAGGACCAGCCCATATCATATGGGCTCTGCCTTACGGCGAGTATGCGGGGGGAAAGGGGGTGCAAAACCCCCTTGTATCGTTTATCGTTCATTGTTTCGCACGATAGATTCATGATTTTCTTGCTTTTGCTCGCTTTTGATTGCTTCAACTTTTTCGAAAATTGATACTTTTGCTTTGGGTTCTATTTCGCAGGCGTCATCAATTTCTTCCGTGTTATTTTCGGGTGTTTCTTGGCTTTCGTCAACTTGGCTTTCGTCAAACTGAATCGCAAGGGTTAATTCAACCTTTTTCGCCTGTTTTTCTTTCAGTTCTTCTTCTCTTGAGAATGGTTTTTGAATTTCTTTTTTCCCTTGTTCAATTTGTTGATATATTTGTTCAATCTTGTCTGTTCGATTTTGAATTTGTGGTGTAACATCTTCTAGCTCTCGCTGAATTTGTCCAATGTTTAGCGTATTGCTTTTCATCGGATAACTATTATACCCTTGCAAAACAAAGCGATTGCTCATTTCTTCCTTTTGTATGAAAATATTGATCCCTTTGTAGCTTCCAAGGTGTGTATTGCCTAATGGCGCATTGTTAATGGCTTCTTGCAAATCGATTTTTGCTTCTTTTTCTTTGCTATATTTTTTCTCCGCGATGAAAATTGAGAATGGTTCATCACGTTTTTTCATTAGCATCGTTTCATCTCGCTGTAAAGCGTCAATCTCATGCTTGTAATGGCTGATTTGCTTGGGGAAAATCTGTTGGCATTTGTCTTGCAAATCGTATTGATTTTTCTTGTGCGCAGATTGGAGCATCTGCAATTTTTTTATATCCATGTCCAGTTCCATTACTTCTTGAATGCGCACATCACCTACACATAAGGCTTTGATTTGACTGTATTCGAGTGTTGCTTCATTGATATCCTCACATTCACGCAAGGGTGAATTCTCCGTCATGATTTGTGATATGAACATCATTTTATGTTCATTGGTTTGCCACAAGAAACTATCAAACGTTTTTTCAGTCACGTAGTTAAAACAAGAAACATCATGAAATGAATTTCCTTGCCGTTCCATCCGTCCAAGCCGTTGCTCAAGATCGATCGGTCGCCAAGGGCAATCTAAATTATGGATAGCAACCAAGCGATTTTGAATGTTGACACCTGTACCACATTTTTGCGTAGAACCAATCAAAATACGTACATTTCCGTTGCGCATTTTCGCAAACAATTTTTTGCGGGCTAGATCGTTGTTCGCATCATGGATAAAAGCAATTTCGTGTTCGGGGATACCCTTTCGGATCAATTTTTGCTTGATATCGTCATAAACATTAAAGCTATCTTTTTTCGGTGTAGACATATCACAAAAGATGATTTGCGTGGCTTTTTCGTTTTGATGTTCTGTCCATAACGGAACAGTGTTTTTAACGCAGATGTTAACTTTGCTGTTTTCAAAATCGTTCAATTCTTCGTCTATCAATCTTGCGTCCAAGCCGATTTTTTTACCGTCGCCTGTGAGTTTGAGCATATTATCTTCATCAGGCTTTACGAGTCCATTTCGGATTTTTTTAGCACGTTCGAGCAGTTCTTGCATGAGTTCTTCTTGTTCTGGAGATGGTTGCGTGAGTACATTTTGACTATGAACGTTAGGCAAAGACAAATTCATATTGTGCTTTGTCTTAATATCAGCAACTTGACAAAAAAGATTTTTGAGTTCGGGTAGATTGAAAAATTTGGACAAGCGCTGACGAACACGAAAAGAGTTGCCCTCTGGCGCAAGTTCCATGACATTGCTGACTTGAGAATAGGTTGACACCCATGCATCAAAGTGATCGATTCCTTTTTTTTGCAATGTATCATGCATGAGAAAGCGCATGTTGGTATATAGCTCCACAAGCGAGTTAGCGAGCGGTGTACCTGTTGCAAAGATAATCCCTTTGTTGTTGGTTTTTTGGTCAAGATACCGACATTTCATGAACATATCCATCGCTCGCTGTGATTCACTGTTAGAAAGACCTGCAATACCTTGTAGTTTTGTTTTGTAGAATAGATTTTTAAACATATGACTTTCATCTACATACAATCGATCGATGCCCAATTGTTCAAAATCAATAACAGTATCTTTTTTGCTGGCAGCGGATAGCTTTTCAAGACGAAATTCCAAACGTTTTTTTGCGCTTTCGAGTTTTTTAATTGAAAAGTGACGATCATCACGATACGAATTCTTGAAAGTTTGGATGTTTTCAACAATGCTTGCGATTTCTTGTTGGAGAAAATCTTGTTGGTAGTGTTCACTCATGGCAATTTTTTCAAATTGTGAATGCGCCATGCTGACCGTGGCATTCATGTTTTCAAAAGAAAGAAATTCTCCATTGTATTTTCTGGGCACTTCTTCATTGAAGCGGTGATTATACAAAGTTTCGAGTGTGTTTCTTCATTTTGGGTCTTGCCACAACCACGACGAAAAAGCATTCTGCAATTCTTCTTGTTTTTGCTGAATTTCAACAGTGGCTTTTTCATTAACGACTCTTTTGTCGTTAATCGTTTTATAGATGACAGGTGTTTTGAGATTCAAAGTATTTTCTAACAAAACATAGGCGTCTTGATTTTTTGTTCCGTATTTGCTGTGGGCGATAATATCGTTGCGATAGACGCTATTTTTATTGGCTACTGCCCATTTATTAGAATGTTTTTCAAAATACACTTCAATCTTGGGACGTAAATACTCCGACGTTTCTAAAACTTCATGCATGAATGCAGTATAATACTCTGTGGGAATCCATGTTGTCCCGATATGCGCCATGATTTTATCGGAATGAAGATATTCAGGTTGTACTTGCTCAAGTGATAAGCGATTTTGCTTATAAGTATCTTGTTCTGTGGTAGAGGCTGTTTTCAAAAATTGTTTGAGCTGGGAAAGACGCTCGACAACATTCCCTGATAAGTATTCATCAGGGGTAAGAAAAGTTGGACTGCTTTCGTTGTTTAGTGGTTGTTCTCGAAAGATAACACCTTGTAAGTCTTGTTCGATTTTTTCAGCCGTAAAACCTGTTAAGTCTTGCATCAGCGACATATTGACTTTCATCTCTTGTGTCATACTCACAATCAAAGCATCATACGAATTATCAACGTGTTTGATTTCTTTCTTAGCGCCAATAGTACGTTTAGAAAAGATATCAGATTTTCGTTCAAACTGATTTTCTTCGTTTTGTACTTCCAATGAACAAAGCAAATAATAGCTTGAATCTTCGTCAAAAAGTCGCTTGTTTTTTCGATCGTTGATTCGTCCATAATTCGTTGAAAATGCATCATAAGCTTGATTGAGGTCTGCTTGAAGTACTTGCAATTTTGTATCATCACAACCATCTACCTGTGCTTGAATCAGCGCTTGCGTACCGTTTCGCATATGAATCAATTGCTTGACGCATTTCTCATCAGAAACAGTCAGTTCTACTTTGCTCATGAAGTCGGTTTTTTTGAAGTAGATATGATCTTGATATAAGCAGTAACTATAGGGACGTTGACCACTATCGGCTGGAATATCGTTTTCGTCAATGACTAATTCACTATCGCTATACTCGATCATGCTATCCGCTTGAATCAAGGAAATAGCTTCTTGTAGTTGTTCTTCTAAACGAGCATCAGGCAATGGACGACAAGTGGCTTCTGGTCCATATGGACCGTTTTGCATCACCATTTCGCCTAAAATCATTTCAGGATGTTGAATGAAGTATTCATTCATGCCAATGCCGTCGTCATTGCTTGCGACATGAATCCAATCTGCTTTTGTTTCAATATTTCTTTCACGCTTTTGGAAAAACAAGATGTCAGTTGTAACTTTTGTTTTGGCATGATCAAAAGCATTGTTTGGCAGACGAATAGCGCCCATCAGTTCTGCTCGCTCGGCTAAATGTTGTCTGATTTTTGGATTGGATTTGTCCATTGTTCCCTTGCTTGTTATGACGGCAACAATACCACCTGAACAGACTTTTTCAAGGGATTTAGCGATAAAATAATCATGAATGTTTGCCTGTAAAGCGTTGAGTGACTGATTTTGCGTGTCAAGTACACCATACGAACCAAACGGCACATTGCCAATAACGAGGTGAAACGAATCATCGGGCAAATTTGTTTTTTCGAATCCTGTATTTTGAATTTGAGCAGTTGGACAAAGATGTTTTGCTATTCTTGCTGTTAACGCATCGAGTTCAACGCCATGTAGTTGACTATTTTGTGCTATATTTTGAGGCATGGAAGTAAAGAAATTGCCTGTACCAATGGCAGGCTCAAGCACCTTGCCACCCGAAAACCCTAGCTGTTCAACGGCTTGATACATGGCATTAATAACGATTGGCGACGTATAGTGTGCATTGAGTGTTGAACCACGTGCTTGTTCGTATTCGTTGTCGCTTAGCAATGTTTTAAGTTGGGTATATTCTTGTTTCCATGCAAGGTTGTGTTCATCAAAAACTTGTGGGATTCCACCCCAACCGACATATAAAGCTAAACGCTCTTGTTCTTCGGACGTGGCAAATCGTTCTTCTTTTTCGATTTGTTGTAAAAGCGTGATTGCTTCGATATTTTCTCTACATAAATGCCTAGCACTACGATTTTCATTCGTTGTATCTTGATTGACACGATTGTTTTTTGTTGTTGCAACTGAAACTGTTTCACTTTCTGGAAGTATTTCCTTTTCTGAAAGCTCTTCCTTTTCTGGATACAATCTAACGACATTTACATCGTGTAAATCAGTTCGCTGTAAATGATTTCTTCTGCTTGTGCTTTGAGGCTGTTCATATGAGCTACCCATTCGATCGGGTGTGTTGCTTTGCTGGGCGGTGGGTCGCTCTTTTGTAGTTGGTTCATGAGAATTTCGAGTGTTTCCTTGGCTTGTATCTCCACTTCGTGACAATGAGGGAACAGTTCCATTGTCATGCAAAGATAGTTGTATTGAATTGCTTGCTCGGCTTTTAGGTACGCTTTGTGCGCCATTCCGTACTTGCCTAACGGCTGGTCGGGCTGGTCGCTCATCGTCAGATCGGGTATGAGATAATCCCCCTCTTGTTTGTAATGAATCTCCATATTCTTTTATCCTTTCTTGTTTTCTAGCCATACTTTCGATATCTCGTAGAATATCTTGAGCGTATTTGCTAATGAGCGTGCCAAGACATGCAATGCTTTGCATGTCTTGGCGTTGAATATATTCAAAGTCTTTCTCAGCAATTTCGGCTGGGAAACCGCAACGCTGATGAATGACATAGGAAATACTAGCATGAATCGCTTGATAATCAGACTGTTCTTGCATGATTGGTTGGAGAAGTTGTGTAATGCGTTCATTGATTTGCTCGGACAAAGTATCGCTCGTTAATCCTCTCTTTTGCCATTCCGTAACAATAGATTTTGGATCGTCAATGTGCCAATGGTGTGGAAGTCTTGGTTTAGCATTTTTATGCCACGATTCTTGGGTAGCGTCTACATCAAAAACATAGGTAATTTCGGCTTTTGATTTCGAATAATCAATAATGGCAATGCCTTTTAGTCACCTTAGGCAATATTCATTTCAATTATTGTTAAAAAAAGAAAAGCAATGTCATCTTCAATGTTTTTTATAATTATATTTTCTGGGCAGAGATACGAATACGAACATAATCAGCATACCAAGTTCCATCATCATAGAAATCCTCTTTTAGTTGATCAGCAACTTCTTGAACCATTGTTTGTCGTTGCTCGCCTTCAATGTTTTCCATGAAGCGCGCATGGAACATCTCGATTAAATTTACCATGCCGGATTCATCGTCTTTAAGTTTTGTTAGACGCGGAAACAATAAAGCGGTATGAACTAAAAAACCATTAGATTCCAATAATGTGGTATATTCTGAGATAGTGGGAAAATACAAAGAAGGTTGATAATCATACCCGTATCGATGCCAAATAGCTGTTTCAGCAGCGATAATAGCAGCATGATTGCCAAAACCACCAAATTCAGCAATAAATCGTCCATTGGGTTTTAATGATCGAGCAATATTCTGGCAAACCAAAGATTGATCTTTTTGGGGGATCCAATGAAGAACAGCATTGGAGAAAACGGCATCAAACGTATTGAACAAAGTAAAGTCACGAATATCTTGGTCACGAAAGTCCAGTGATGGAAAACGTTGCTTTGCTTGTTGCAACATTTCCTCTGAAAGATCAATGCCGATGATGTTAGCGCCCGTTTTAGCAATTTCGGCTGTTAATTCGCCTGTGCCACATCCAATATCTAAAATGGATTCGCCAGCCTGTGGCGCTAATAAAGATACGACGTCGCGTCCATACTCAAAGACAAAATTATGCTTTTGGCTATAATCTTTTGCATTCCATTTCATAAAATAATTCCTCCATCAATTATTCGACAACAACTTCTTCATCTGGATTAACAATCACCTCATTATAAAGAGATGGATCTTTCAAATTCATCTCTGGTTCATCTGTTTGTCCCGCGTTGGCTTAGCGCTTGCCTCTTAGGAAGATTCTCCCAACCTGTCTAAGATAATTTGTTCAAGGAATTATTGTTCTTGTAGGTTCATAAATAGAGACCTCCTAAGAATATTTTTTCGAATTGTGTTTGTAAAAGCAAGTATTTAATGATTATTGTACTTGCTATGCTAGTCATATTCAAGCTTTTTTTAATTATTTTGTTAGATGTCACACTAATATTGCATTGTTGACGCAGGGTATAAGACAGCAAGCATCGCGTAGAGAGTGTTTAAGGATGGGCGAAAGCTTTCTGCGCCCTACAAGCGTCCCATGGGAAAAGATGGTTTTATCGGCTCTATGAATATGTATACAACGACTGCGTGTTGTGCCCACAAAACCAAGTTTTACGCTATATTACAACGAATAAATAACACTATGTAGCTTTTCACTAAGCGTGATACGTTGTATTTGGCGGTTCGTGTGTGTAATAACAGTGTCACGGACAAAAACAGCATTGACAAGTACATTTTCCTGCCATTTGCTAGATTTTTCTTTGCATTCTTTGAGTGTGAGTTCGACTGTTTGACCGTTATGTTCCATGCTGATATGGTCTTTTGGTGTTGGTGCATGGAGCGAATAACCGTAAGCGACTTCTTTTTCATAAGGGGTCGGGTCTACTTTTTTGGTTCGAGTTTGATAACGCACGGCTGTGCGTGCAATCGAGCCTGAGTAGCCGTTTTCCTTAATGATGAGAGAAGTCGGAAACAAACGATCGTTTTGTCTGTCTAAATTCATGCGATTGATTTCACGCTGAAATGTTTGCGTTTCTTCTTTCATCACTGGAATTTCTTCGAGTATTTCGTATTCAATGGAACGATATAAGATGGAACGATATAAGTATGTTGTCTGCGTTTTTTAAATTTGCTTATGTTGTTTTTTTCTGTCATAATATTTATAGAAAGCGAGGATAGATAATGAAATTAAAAATATTTTTTGTGGGGATTTTATTCCTCTCACTCTGTACTGCTTGTGCGAACAATAATACTACCGAAGCAGAAACTTCTTTAAATCAAAGTGTGCCACTTGTAGAAACAGCTTCATCGGAAGTAGAAACAGAAGTAGCGGTAAACACAACGGCGGAATCTGAAAAAGAGAAATTTTCGTTTTTAGAAAAAGATGGTTATACGTATTGGTTAGAGATTCCAAACCAAGATGTTTTCCCTTTTCCTGTTGTGTATTATATGTATCGAGCTAAACTTGATGGCAGTGAACAAACGCTTTTAGATGAAACTGTGTTTGCTAAGGATGCTTATTATAACAAACCAATAGAGGGTGATGCTGATATTTTCATATTTGATGACCGCATTGTATTTCTGGGATTTCCTAACGCAAAATTGGATTCTAGTGAAAATTTTGTAGAAATTAAAGGCGCAAATGCAACTTTTGTATCTATTGCATTTGATGGTTCTGGTCGAAACGCATTTGAGCGTTTTGAACCACAGTTCCAGAATCCTATTAAAATAGATGATTATATTTATTTTGGCGAAATCAATTATTCAAGCAAAACCAATCCTGTTAATCGAATCCGCTACGACTTTGAAAAATACGAAAAGGTATTAGATATTGACGGCTTTTTTATCACATTGAAGAATGATAATATCTATTATACTGATTCGGATCATTTGAATATTTATTCTGTTCCTAAAGACGGTGGCGAAGTAACAGTGGTGCCACTATCTGATGAAAAAGCATTCAATGAATATAAAACAAATTAAGTGAAACCACACCAGACGCTTGCCCACGTAGTTCGTTGTCTAGTTCTGCGATGACCTCTTGTAATGGTCGCCCATTTTTAGGTCATTAGACATAAACAGTCCAAAGGGGGACGCTACCAAAAAACCAACAATAAAAATCAATAAAAAGAGGATAATGAGAAAACCAGCACCACCAACGGCTGCGATGATACTTTTGATCGCAACGGCTGCTTTTTCAACGGCTTGTTTCATTAAGGCAACGGCACGTTTGCTTGCTTTTTGCACAGCAACTGTTGCTTTATGTTGCGCTTGCTGTTGCGCCATTTTTGCTTTTTTGATTTGTTTTCGCTTGGCAAGCCGATTTTTCACTGGTAACTCATTTTGCTTTCTTTGGACGACATGGCTCTTATCTTTGATTGTTGATCCATTGATTTTTACGCTATCCCTTGTTTTGGCACTTTGCATGGTTGGTTTTTGCTTGGGTGTGACTTTGCTTGTTCCGCTTGTTCTATCATTGTTTGCGTGTTTGTTTTGTTTTCCAAACGATGAATGATTCTGTGGCTTTTGGGATGATGACGCATTCTTTGATGTTTGCTGATTCAGTAGTGATTCAGTAGATTGCGATGATTTGTTTTCTCCTTTCTTTTTGCGATAACTGAACGCTTTTGCTACGCCTTGGTCTATGCTGGCAAGTCCATCATCGAGCGCTTGATTCTCTATATTTTCGTTTTCGTTTTGAAACGCTGTCAAAGATTGACCTATATTTTTGCCCTGCTTGGTGGATACTTTCAGCGTTTTGACGGATATTTTTTTCAGCTTTGAAACAGAAAAGACGGCGAATCGTGAAACGATATTGCCGTCTTTTCCGTTGATAGAACGATGAACTGTTTTCGCCTTGCGTGCCTGCGTTTTTTTATCTTTTGACGTTGAATGGTCGCCTTTTGCCTAGACAAATCCGTCTTTTGTCTGATGGCAATAGGCTCTTTGGTTTTAATACGAGTGTTTTTCGTTTCCTGTTTATCCGAGATTGATTTTTCTTTATGTTTATCTGAGGTTGATTTTTCCTTGTGAGCACGCTTGCGCATCATCACTGCTTGCATTGTTTGAGCTGGTTTTTCTTTGATGTTTTGCTTTTCAACCGCTTTAAATTTCTGTGTTTTAGACACGCTTCGTTGAAGTGTTTTAAGTGATTTTCGTTTCATCTTGCCACGAAAAGGCAACACAATGCTTTGCAAGTCCAAACGATCGTCTATGGGATAAATCGGGAAATTTTGTTTCTGTGATTCTTGACGCAAGGCTCGTTTTTCTGCCTTTGCTTTTGCTTGTTCAAACATTTTGCGCATAGCTGGCGAGGCACTTTTAGGCAAAGGATCTATCTTTTGCTTGCTATGACTTTTGATTCGTTCTTTGCCCTTTATTCCTGTGTTTTTTGTCTTTGCATCATGTTTTCGTATACCATCATCTCCTTTCTGATCGATTTTTTTGTTGTTTAAACGATTATCACGTTTTCGTTGGGACGTGTGGACATCAACTTATATAAGTTGTTATCTTGTGGAAATTGATTCTCAAACGGAACGATCGCACCGCCAGACTTAATCAAGCCATAGCCAGAGGGGGCGTTGGTCACATAGGTCATTTGTGTATCGGAGATATTAAGCACACTAGCAAGTTCGGCTCGATCGGTTGGGGCTTGATTGAGCATAAGCAAAAATTCGGAGTTGGCAAGCATGGTACAAGCTGTATGTGATTGCAAAAGGTCGCTGATGTTTTGGGTGATTCCTGTGCATTTGGCGTTGTATTTGCGAACACGCTTCCAAAGTTCGTAAAGATAATTGGCGCTGTATTCGTTGTTGAACATCAAATATATTTCATCGATGAAAAATAGAGTATAATCGCAATCCATTTTTCGTGGCCCCCAAAGAGCATTGAATGACGAGTATATTGAAATTGTTATTGCTTCTAAGATTATTGAAGGATATGGTTTACGGAGAGTTACCATCTATCCATATGGAGATTCATTAAATAACAAAGGTCCTTATGCCTATTTAGCCGAAGGTGGCAAAAAATACAAAATAACAAACAGTGAGATGCTAATACAATACATGAGATCAATGTATAGTGAAGAAGAAATTGAGAAGTAATGGGATTCTTGTGCTACAAAATTGACTATAAACAGTAACCCGAAAGCATTGCCAAAATTCTGAAAGGAAAATTCTATATTTGGTTGCAGTTATTGTCATGATTATGATTCTGATCTAATTGGAATCACATATAGTTGTATTGTTCTGCTTTTGCAACAAACACGCATCCAAGCGATCGCGCTTATGTCCTTGTCTTTCAAATTCCCTTATTTAAAGGGAAAAATGGCGGAGACGGTGGGATTCGAACCCACGTGGGCTTGCACCCAAACTGATTTCGAATCAATTCCATCTAGTGGAATCTGATGGAATCTAACGGAATCTAATGGAACTATTTTTAACATGAAATCTCTGAAAAGAGCTGATAGAATCAGCTTTTTTCAGAGGTTTTTTTTTATTTCCCTTGTAAATAAAGGGTTTGCAAGGCTGATGTCTTCAAAATGAAAAAAGTTGAATTTTTGGACGTGTTGAGCGTACATTGAGCGTACATTTGCAAAAAAATAGTATTTTGATTACTTCGCCCACTATTGACAATTTTTGGGAAAAAGGAGTCAAAACAATGAATCAAAATAAAAACAATACTTTTGATGAACAGTATTATTTACAAGTTTACAAAAACTACCCCGAAGAAATTACTTTGGATCAAATGCGAATCATTTGCAAGATCGCAAAACGAAGTGCAGCTTATTTGTTGAATCATGGAATTGTTCCTTGTGAGAACACAGGCAAACAAACACGCCAATATAAAATTAAACGCAACGATGTTATTGCGTATTTAACAGCACGTAAAGAATGGGGCGCGGCAATTTCTAAAGAATCGTTAAACGAACGTATTCCAAACCATTTGCGTCAAAAAGAAAATGTAAATACTTTTTCTTTTCATATCAAACCTGGTATGGAATTGGCGCTTGCAACGTATTTCACGTCGTTGTTTGAAGACTACCCCGATGTACTGTATATGCACGATGCAATTTTCTTAACAGGTGTTTGCAAAGAATCGCTACGGAAGCGAATAAAAAGAGGCGACCTTGAAGCTGTTTGTTATGGACGGAAAACTTTTATTTCCAAACAAGCCTTGCTTAATTTCATGCTGTCTCCGTCGTATTTATCATCGTATTTTACGTCAAAACGTTTTAAAGAAATCTTAGGAGGATTTTTATCATGTCAAAAGGAAAAATAATCACCATTGCCAATCAAAAAGGTGGTACAGGCAAAACCACTACGACCTATAATTTAGGCTATTATCTTTCTTCCTTTGGAAAGCGTGTACTTTTAGTGGGTTTTGATCCACAAGCTGGATAGGCTACAATAAAGTGGACAAAAAATTAAAGGAGAGCTTGTGTGAATTCAACTGGACTTTTGTAGCCAAGGCTACCATGAATTCTCTTGTTGTTAAACCAGTAAACATAGGCAGCTAATTCTTGTTTGAGTTGCTGCAAATTTTCAAAATGTCTTGATCGTACAAACTCTGTTTTAATAATTTTGAACTGAGCCTCAGCAACAGCGTTATCATAAGGACAGCCCTTGGCGCTGAGAGAGCGATGGATATCAAATTCGTCAAGCCAATCATCAATTAAATGGTTTTTGAATTCGCTGCCTCTATCAGTATGAAATATCTGAAGATTATATAAGTTGGTCTTCACGCTAGCAATCGCATTATATACCAGCTGAGCGTCTTTGTGCTTTCCACAACTGTGCCCTACAATTTCTCGGTTATGTAAATCAAGCAAAATGCAGATGTAATTCCACTTGCTACCAACACGAACATAGGTCAAATCGCTAACAATAATTTCATACCTCTGTCTTTGATTAAATTGCCTGTTAAGAATATTCGGCCTGGCTTCATTGTTTGTGTTGTCCTTATGAGGGTGATATTTCTTTACGGTATAGGCCGATACTAAGCCGTTTAAGCGCATGATTCTGGCAATTCGACGCCTTGAAACCTTATGACCCAGCTTGAATAATTCTACTTTCAATTTGCGTGTGCCATATACATGTTGATTTTCGCCGAATATGGCAACAACAGTTTCCGTGAGGGCATCTTTTTTGTTTTCAGGTTCTTTGTACGAATAATATGTGCTACGCGAAATCTTAAGTATTTTACGCATTTTGATTATCGGATACTTATGCGCATTAGCTCTGATAACTTTTACTTTCGTCCCATTATCAGAGCCGCTTGCTTTAAAATATCATTCTCCATCAACAGCTGCTTGTTTTGCTTACGCAAGGCGATCAGCTCTTTTTGCTCTGGCGTTTGATTATCTGCTGCTTTAAATGAGCCAGTTTTATTATATTTTTTAACCCATTCGTGAAACGTCGATGGCGTTAAGTCGTATTCTTTTATGATTTCTCCTGACGGTTTGCCGTTATTGTATAGATTGACCATCTGCGCTTTGAACTCATCTGTGTATTTTCTGACTGTTCTTTTTTCCATTTTCTTTTCCTCCTGCGTTTTCTTTTATTCTATCAACTCCTTCTTAAATTTGTCCACTTTATTGTAACCTTTCCCGTTCGATTTTGGCATTACCGACATGCTTGGGTTGCAGATGCAAAACCAGGAGATCAAACATTGACAGATACGCTCGACGCAGCTTCAAATACCTTGCAAAATAGTATAAAGTTTTTATGAGGCATTAGATGATATGAGAACAGCGAGTGAAGCTACGAAATAATCTACAAAAGATATGATAGCAAAATTCGGCAGAAGTAGTCGACTTGGCAAACGTTCCAGGAGTGTCTTGGTGCTGGAACATGCAGTTGTAATAAAGCCTACAATCCTTCAATGATAAGTTTAACATTCAAAAAGAGTCTACAAGTTTTTTGTTCCTCATAGGCTCTTTTTGATGGCAACTTTTTTGTTTTAAAACCAACTAAATTTAAACTATATTATTTAGTAAAAATTTTGAATTAATTGAAATGAAACAGAATATGATGTTATAATAGCTATAATTAATAAAAATAAACGATATGAGAAACGGAAATTGATACATGAAAAAGCAAGGCATGAAATATTCTGCAAAAGATATTGCAAAACTATTAAATGTTTCGCCAGCAACCATTTCGCTGGTTTTAAATAATAAACCAGGTGTAAGCGAGCAAACACGCAAAAAAATTTTGGATACGATTGAGGAATTAGGTGCAAAAGACCAATTATATAAAATATCTACATTGTCACACGGAAATATTGGCTTTATTATTTATAAAAGGCACGGAAAAATTGTTACAACGTCTCCTTTTTATCCACTTATGCTCGAAAAAATTGAACAAGTAGCACGAACACAAGGCTATCAAATCACTATTATTCATTTAGATAAAAGTTCTTCTATCGAATCACAGAAAGAGTATATCGAACAATGCAACTGTAAAGGTCTCGCTGTCTTTGCAACTGAAATGTTAGAAGAAGATGCAAAAATATTTAAGAAATTACAACTTCCTACTGTTTTAATGGATAACCGATTAATTTCCTATCCAGTTGATTCTGTGATAGTTGACAATGAAAATGCTACATATCAAATGGTAGAGTATTTAAAGCATTTAGGTCATTGTAGAATTGGTTATTTGCAAAGCAAAGAATATATTAATAGTTTTGGGGAAAGAAAACAAAGCTTTTTGGCTGCGCGTAATAATTTTTTTCCAAAACAGCAAACAGATGATATATATACATTAAATTATTCAGAAGAAGAAGCCTATCACGATTTTAAAAAAATAATTAAGCAAGAAGATTCTTTGCCAACTGCTTTTTGTGCCGATAATGATTTATTGGCTTTTGGTGCTATTCGTGCACTGAAAGAATGCGGATTTTCTGTTCCAAATGATGTTTCTATTTTTGGTTTTGATGATCGTCCAATTTGTACCATGAGCGATCCACCTATTTCAAGCATGCGCATACTCAGCGATGATTTTGCTGATATGGTCATGTGGCTTTTAACACGGCAAATTAATGAAAAAGAAAAGGGGCGTTCGTTAATTCCTGTTAATATACGCGTGCATGCTGAATTAATTCAACGAGAAAGCGTTGCTAAATTCGCAAAAACATAAATAATTTAATTTAAATTTAAAAAATCATTATTCTTCAATATTACTATTATATTAAAGAATAATGCTTTTTTTTTGAAAAATATCTTGACATTTGATGATAATAATAATAGAATATAAACATAATTTACTTAATATATATTAAATTATTAAATTAATAATGAGTAAAATTTAGTTTTTATTTATCAATCAAGTCTATCTAACAATTCAACAAACAAAATTTTCAAAACATCTTACTGTCAATTATCTTACATTTTTCTTTCACTAAAATCATAATTTCCCATTAAATCAAAATATTCTATAAAAAAGGAGTACTACAAATGAAACAAAAATTTTTATCACTGAGCCTATCAGCTGTATTTCTCGTGTCTATGCTAGCGGGCTGTTCGAATCAAACCTCAACGGCAACGAAGACTGAATCACAATCAAAAGGAACAGCAACGGCTATAACAAAAAAAGAGAATGGAGAGCAAATAAAAATTGCGTGGATTGGAAAAACGTTAAATAACCCTTGGTGGAATTCGGTTGCTGATTTTGCACAACGTGAAGCTGATTCATTGGGTATCGACTTACAAAAGTCTTTACCAGATGAGGAAGTTGATCTTGAAAAACAAGTCAATATGATTGATTCAGCTGTCCAAAAAAAAGTGGATGCTATTGTTATTTCTGCGGCAAGCTCTGATGGAATATTACCCGCTTTGCAAAAAGCACGGGATGCAAATATTAAAATTATAAATTTTGATACGCGAATTTCAGATCCATCAATGTATGATGCTTTTGTTGGGGGAAGCGATGAAGGTGGCGCTTATAAAGCAGGTAAGTATATTTGTGAACAATTAAATGGTGAAGGCGAAGTAGCTGTTATCACTGGGTTGATGGCACAATCAACGGGAACGGATCGTTACAACGGATTTATGCGCGCTTGTCAAGAATATCCAAACATCCAAGTTGTTGCTGAACCTGGTGCAGAATGGCGATCTGATTTAGCGGCAAGTGCAACAGAAAGTTTGTTAATTGCTCATCCAAATGTTAAAGCGATTTTTGCTTGCAATGATCAGATGGCACAAGGCATGGTTAGTGCTGTTCAATCTAAGGGAATAGCACCAGAAGATCTGATTTTGGTTGGATTTGATGGTATTTTAGAAGCAGGTCAACTTGTGCTTAATGGCGATCTTGATGCGTTCGTCGCATTGCCCAATATTGACGAAGGCATGGTTGGCGTTCGGCTTGCTACTGCTTTAGTTTTACATCCAGATTATAAATATGAACGTGAAATGATTTACCCAACGCCATTAGTAACGAAAGATTTTATAGAAGGACATACTGATTATACTATTTATGAATACATGGCTGAACGTTTTCCACTCTATGGTGTAAATGATAAAGGATATTGAGAATAAAAGTTATATATCGTTCTTTGATGTGATTTTACTATAGCGATTGAGAGGGAACATCATTATGCCAATAAATTATTTGCTGGAAATGAATCATATTAGTAAGCGCTTTCCTGGTGTGCTTGCTTTAGATGATGTAACAATTCAAGTTGAGCCAGAAAAAGTCGTTGCGTTAATGGGTGCTAATGGTGCTGGAAAATCTACTTTGATGAAAATTCTCAGTGGTGCATATAGTCGAGACGAAGGGGATATTATCATCGCTCAAGTACCGATACCCAAAGAATATAAACCAATCGATGCACGTAAACATGGAATTGGAATTATCTACCAGGAACTGAGTCTTATGCCAGAGTTAAGTGTTGCAGAAAATATTTATATTACTCATGAACCCAAAATTTTGCCAGGGATTATCGATGATCGAAAGATGGAATTATTGGCAAAAGAACAGTTAGAAAAATTAAATGCAACACATATCGATGTTCGTGCAAAAGTAAACACATTACCATTACCAGAGCAACAAATGATTGAGATAGCTAAAGCGCTCGCGTTGGATTCTAAAATTATTATTATGGATGAACCAACAACATCATTGACATGGGAAGAAACCGAGCGTTTGTTTACGATGATTCGTGCATTAAAAAAACAAGGGATTTCGATTATATATATTTCTCATCGTATGGATGAAATTTTTAAAATTGCAGATGAAGCAATTATCATGAAAGATGGCAAAGTAACTGGAAGCCTAAATATTGAAGATACGAATCGTGATGAGCTCATCTATTTAATGACAGGAAGAAAAATCAAACCGCTTGAAAAATCTCAAGAGGCAATGCATGAAAATCGAAACATTGTTTTAGAATTACAAAATATTAGCGATGGTCGATTAATTAAAGATATTTCATTAAAATTATATGAAAATGAAATTTTGGGAATTGGCGGTTTGGTTGGATCACAGCGAACAGAACTTTTTCGTATGATATGTGGAATTGATAAATGTAAAAAAGGAGAAGTTTTTATTCACGGAGATAAAGTGAATATTAAACTTCCGCAAGATGGCATTCGCTATGGCATTGGTTATTTAAGCGAAAACCGAAAAGAAGATGGACTCAATCTTGGTTTAACGGTTAAAGAAAATATTTCATTAACCAATATGGGGAAAGTTTCTAATTTTGGTTTTATTAATTCCAAAAGCTTGAATAAAACAGCTGAAATGTATATTGAAAAAATCAATATTAAAGGACGCCGAGATCAGCTTGTCATGAATCTTTCTGGCGGAAATCAGCAAAAAGTTGCTATTGCAAAGTGGCTGCATGTCAATTGCGATATCCTAGTTTTTGATGAACCAACACGTGGTATTGATGTGGTAGCTAAATCAGAAATTTATCAATTGATTCGTGAATTTGCAACAGAGGGTCGCGCTGCCATTATTATATCTTCTGAAGTAGAAGAATTGGCAGAAATAGGTGATCGAGTTCTTGTAATGTCCAAGGGCGAAATTACGCACGAATTGCAATTAGAACAGATTAGTGCTGATAATATTTTAAAATGTATTACAACAAAGGAAGGCGTATGACATGAAAAATTCAATAATGGAGACCAATAAAAAAATTTCCATCAAAAAATTACTGTTAGGTAATGTGGGAACGCTCATTATTCTTTTGGTTTTATTTGCTGTCTTTACCATCATTGCCCCTGGTTTTGGTCATTCAGACAATCTGATGAATATTCTTGTTCAATGCGGAACCAATGCCATTATTGCGATTGGAATGACATTCGTAATCATTTCAGACCAAATTGATTTATCCGTTGGATCGATACTTGCACTTTCTTCCGTGATTGGCGGAACAGTGATGGTGAAAACAGGCAATTTAGCATTGGGAATTTGTGTTGTATTACTTGTTGGCATTGTTCTCGGTTTAATCAATGGTGTTTTGGTTTCAATTTGTGGATTCCAACCATTTATAGCAACCTTATCGACTATGTGGCTTTTCCGAGGGCTTGCTTATGTTTATTCTGGGGGGCAAGCTGTGACTGGATTACCCGAAGGGATACGATCGTTGGTTTCAAAAAGTACTTTTTTACTCCCGAATGTTGTAGTGGCTCATCTTTCTCTGTTATTTTATTTGTTAATATGATTTAATCAAAATCAACCATTGGTCGTAAAATTTATGCTGTTGGTGATAATAGTGAAGCTGCTAGACTTTCTGGCATTAATGTTAAATTGATCAAAGTGTTAGTCTTTGGATTTTCAGGTTTAATGGCTGCATTATCTGGCATTGTTTTGATGTCTCGTTTGAATTCAGCTCAACCAATTGCAG
>JAWNMY010000082.1:0-32413 GCA_035043505.1 Drosophila setosimentum | reverse complement strand
AACATCCAGACGACGCAACAAATCCTGTTGCCACAAATGCTCTGCCTCCTGGCGGATCCCAAGAGGACATCTGCTTTACCAGTTCCTGAAAAAATTGTGATATTAAATTAATCTGTAATTATATTTAAGAAATGTAAACATGCAAATCAGCTGCGCAGACGTACTTAGCAGCCACTTATTATCAACTTACCTTGTCCATTGGTGGTCATCCTGAAGACGGCTGCCCACCAGAGCGATGACGAGGGATAGTCCAAAGACGTCCAATACTCTATTTGAAGCTGGAAAGAAATTAAAAATTACATTAATACAATTCCTATTAGCAAAGTAAATGTAAACAATGTTAAGTGTGACCAACTTGCACTTCTCAGACAATGGCAACTATCGTTGCCAGAACTTTTGTATATAATCGATTACATTTAATATTTAAAAAAAAGGCTGTTAATTGTTAATGCCTCTAGCCATACATATACAATAAGCAAATGTTGTTATTGTTACGATTATAATTTGTATAAGTTGCCAGTAGGTAATCAGACGAATTTAAATAAAATGGCCATCAGTGTAAAAGCTGATGTGCTAGAGTTGTGAATAAAAACTAAAATTCACAAAACATAATTAAACCCACATGCTGCTAATACTATCAGGACAACAGACTTCAATACGAACAACAAAAAAATTAACAATAAATCTAACGCAATTACAGAAAAAACTACACAAACCAAAGCAAACAAAACAAATACACAAAAAACAATTAAAATGAAAATACACGAAACACATAAATGCTGAAAAATAAATAAATATAAATTAAACAAAATAATTGCTACATGTAATTATACGCACGTAAACGTATAAGTGTATTTGTGTATGTGTGCGCATGTATACACACGCGCACATACTTTAAACAACATAGTACAAATTACATCAAATAACTTAAAACATAAACTTAAATATACTTTGACATAAATTGCAATAAAATTAATATAAACATAGTCTGTTAAATTGATAACTAAGATTAAATTACAAATATCAATAATCCTAAATCAAAATATAACTGCATCCGGACCGAGCTGATGGACCTCCACATGACGACACCTCGGCGTAAAAGTGCATGTAAATAAAATAAACAAACATTAGAAAATTATGCCAAAATAACAAATTCACACAACGCTGCAAAAACTTACATGCATCACTGGAGCACCTGACTGCTGCCTCTCCCGAGAGGGTGGACGGAATGCAACTCCCCTGACGTGTGTCGACTACAGTGATACCTGGAATTAAAAGACAAATCACAATCTTATTCTCAAAGATTTAAAATACAATCGCAACTCACCTGGCCAATAAGACGCTGCCTCTGGACCCAAGCTGGGATGGGAGGTAAGCTTGACGTCATGCCTGCAACAAAAGGGGAAGAAGAGAAAATAAATAAATAAAATAATTAAAAATAAAAATAAATAAAACATACCAAAATAATCACCACAAAACCTAATGTAACATAAATTAAAATAATAACAATATAATAAAGTCACGCACGAATACAAACAAATAAACTACATAAAAATACAAAAATAACAAGCAAATACAATTAAATAAACAAAACAATATACCATATATAAATACAAATACATACACAAAATATATAACATACATGCAAAACAAACAAACAAAACTGAACAAAAATTCTAATGCCAATCAACACACACACATATGTGCGTGTGCGTGTGCATGTGCAAACAAATATACGCGCAAATTACAAAACATAATCAAATAAGACAAGCATGCAAAACAATCATAACTAAAACAAGATAAGCGCAAATAAACACACACACATATGTGCGTGTGCATGTGCATATGAAAACATATATGCACAAACAACAAGCATGCAAAACAAACTAAACAAAACCAAACAAATGCAAATAAACGCAAACAAATACACGCATGCATATGCATGCACATAATTAAATATGCGTAATTTATAAAACAAACAAACATAACAATTCAAAATAAATATTCAACTCACCTGATCCAACGGCGCATCCTGAACGAGACTCCTGAGCGTCCGACCTGACACAACATCCATCGGCGACCGCCTCCAATACCTGCAATGAAAGAAAATACATATAATTAATTAATGTCAATGCCGCTGCCGCGGCCAAAAATCAGCTGCCGCAATTATACTCACCCAAACATCCAGACGATGCAACAATTCCCGGCCGCTCCTGCATATGACCATCAAGAGGGCTCCCTGGTGACGACATCCCATCCAATACCTGTAAAGAATAAGATAAACATGTACCTGAAATGAAATGAAATATTAATTATTAATAGCCAATAAGTAAATGTACAATGTAAACAATGTTAAGTGTGACCAACTTGCACTTCTCAGACAATGGCAACTATCGTTGCCAGAACTTTTGTATTATTATCGATTACATTTAATATTTAAAAAAAGGCTGTTAATTGTTAATGCCTCTAGCCATACATATACAATAAGCAAATGTTGTTATTGTTACGATTATAATTTGTATAAGTTGCCGCAAGGTAATCAGACGAATTTAAATAAAATGGCCTTCAGTGTCAAAGCTGAAGTGCTAGAGTTGCCAGAAACAACTATTCACTGGCAACTACAACAACAACAACAAGAACAAGTGACAATATAAAAAACAAACACACAACAACACATACAAATCAACACCCAAACACCGCGCAGCAGCAACACAACAACAACAACAGCAATAACAACAACAACAATAACAACAACAACAACGGCAACAACAGTAACAACAACATCAACAAATTGACAGCAACTACAAGTGACAATGCAAGCACAAATGCAATTTCGGATAATTTGGACACGCACCAGCAACTGCGCAAGACAATCTCTACACCCAGAAGAAACCTACTACCTATACTAACGGAATCTACAAATACGAGGAGCAGCATGACAACAACAAATGTTACCAACAATAAAGTGGTACATAGTTGGCTAAATGGAGTTCCACCGCTGCTCCCTCACCAATTACCTAAGCCTAGAGACTTACCTGAGATTACTTACCGCTCGCCACTAAAAAGAAGATGTAAGGACATGGACGACAATGATGAGGAGCTGCACACCCAGGATCAGCCAATAACGACGCCAGTCTTTAAGAGTGGCCTCGCTATTAGGCTGCATCAGGAAGCACGCCGCATGGAGGCTGAAAGGAAAATGGACAAACACGACAACACGAAGCAGCAGCCACTCCAGCCACTACGACACAAACAAGGACAACATAATGATGAGCGCACGAAGCAGCAGCCAATCCCGCACAATATCCATCAATTGATGGATATACGCTCTAAGAAAATGCCACCAATTCTCCTGTCTTCAGTGGAGTCAATTGTGCCTCTTCTGGATAGACTGTCCAGCTTGCCTGGAATCGGCAAATACGTGACGAAGGCGACTGCCAATAACGGTCTACGCATCCAATGCGAAGACAGACGAACCTTTAACACAATCCAGGCAGCCCTCAAAGAAGACGGCATACAGACGCACACACACCAGATGCGCAGCGAGAAAGGATTCAAAGTAATCGTCCGTGGACTGCATCATACCACGCCATGCGACTGGCTGACTCAAAAATTGAGCCAGCTTGGCTTCACAACGAGATTTGCCAGAGTCATGCAACACAGATTCTCTAGGAAGCGATTAAACATGTTTGAAGTTGAAATTGCTACTAGAGAAGATGGAAGCCACAAGCAAATACTCGTTGTGAAGCATCTGGGAATCCAGGAGGTGAATGTCGAGAGACAGGCCATTTCGCTTGACCCAGCACAATGTCACCGCTGTCAGGCTTTTGGGCATACGAAAAATTATTGCACTCGTCCTTTTGCCTGCATGAAGTGTGCAGGCAGTCATTCTTCGGTGACATGCCCAAAGCCAAGACAGGAAGCAGCCAAATGTGCCAACTGCGGAAACGCTCACGTCAGTTGCTACAAAGGCTGCCCAGCCTTTAAAGAAGCGCGTGCCAGACTGAGGGTAAACCAAATCGCGGCAGAAGAGCAGCAGATTAGACGCACTCTCCTAAAGAACGGGCAAAAAATCGCAGCCAATTTCCCCCCACAACTCACAAGGTCAAAGCCACTCCAACAAACTGCAGAAAGACGGACCCAATCTCCAAACGTAACTAAACAGAAAAATACATATAGTGACGTCGTGCGCGGCGGACCGATTGTTGCAGAAGTGCAAAACCCAGCCGAGAAGCACCTGGCCAGGTTTCAGCACAACCTGCAACAAAAGCAACAAAATCAAGCCACACCGCACAAACAACAAACACATCAAAAAACACCTGACAAAGCAGCGCAGTCCACTAAGAAGTCGCGCAGCAATAAAAAGCAAATACGCGAAGAGCAACGGTCACCCACTCAGAAGCCCCAGAATGAGGAGCTGCTGCAGCAACGACGACAGCAAGAGCAACAACAAAACATAGATATGTTGACGCGGCTGGAAAATAAGTTGGACCAATTACTTAACGTACTACTCCAATTTATTACCATGCAAACGAAACACCAAACTACATCAAACGCCGCCCCAGAAGCCAAACATCACCAGCAGGACAATCCACAGAAATCCAATGAGGACTCGTGGACGGACACAGACGACTCCGCCAACGAATTCTTCGTAGACGAATATATGCTATCACCATAATAAAAAAAAAACAGATAGCATACACGTCGTAACGGACATATTAACCAGACGTCAAAACAAATAACAGAAACAAAAACAGTAAACCTAACGTAATTACAGAACAAACATCATAAACAAAAGCAAATAAAACAAAACAAAGCAAACAAAATCAAATAAAAAAACAAATAAAATAAAATACATGAAACACATAAACGTATGCTGAAAAATAAATAATAAATATATATAAAACATACAAATAGAAATTAAACCAAATAATCGCTGCATGTAATTATACGTACGTATACGCACGTATATTTGTATTTGTGTATGTGTGCGTATGTATACACACGCACACATACTTCAAACGATATAACACAAATTGCATCAAATGACTTAAAATATAAATATACATTGACAAAAAATTGCAATTAAACTAATACAAAGAAATTGAATCAAAAAATTATATCTGGATCAAGCCGACGGACCTCCACACGACGACATCACAGTGTGAAAATACATGAAAATTAAATAAACAAGCATTAGAAAAATATGATAAGATAAATAACAAATAAACAACTCACCTGATACGCAACAACAAGCAGCAACACTCCTCGACGCTATCCTGCAACTCCACCTGGAAAAAAAAGGAGAAAAGATTAATTTAAATCAACATATAAAACAAACAAAATAAATAATAATTAAAACAAATACAAAACAACGACAAACTTAATAAACAAACATAAGAATATACTAAACTAAATACACATACAAGCAAAACAGACAAAACTAAAAATAAATAAATGCTAATAAACATGTGAATATGCAAACATATATACGCGCAAATTACAAAACATAATCAAACAAGACAAGCATGCAAAACAATCATAACTAAAACAAGATAAGCGCAAATAAACACACACACATATGTGCGTGTGAATGTGCATATGAAAACATATATGCACAAACAACAAGCATGCAAAACAAACTAAACAAAACCAAACAAATGCAAATAAACGCAAACAAATACACGCATGCATATGCATGCACATAATTAAATATGCGTAAATTATAAAACAAACAAACATAACAATTCAAAATAAATATTCAACTCACCTGATCCAACGGCGCATCCTGAACGAGACTCCTGAGCGTCCGACCTGACACAACATCCATCGGCGACCGCCTCCAATACCTGCAATGAAAGAAAATACATATAATTAATTAATGTCAATGCTGCTGCCGCGGCCAAAAATCAGCTGCCGCAATTATACTCACCCAAACATCCAGACGATGCAACAATTCCCGGCCGCTCCTGCATATGACCATCAAGAGGGCTCCCTGGTGACGACATCCCATCCAATACCTGTAAAGAATAAGATAAACATGTACCTGAAATGAAATGAAATATTAATTATTAATAGCCAATAAGTAAATGTACAATGTAAACAATGTTAAGTGTGACCAACTTGCACTTCTCAGACAATGGCAACTATCGTTGCCAGAACTTTTGTATTATTATCGATTACATTTAATATTTAAAAAAAGGCTGTTAATTGTTAATGCCTCTAGCCATACATATACAATAAGCAAATGTTGTTATTGTTACGATTATAATTTGTATAAGTTGCCGTAAGGTAATCAGACGAATTTAAATAAAATGGCCTTCAGTGTCAAAGCTGAAGTGCTAGAGTTGCCAGAAAAAAAAGTCAGGCTTTTGGGCATACGAAGAACTATTGCACCCGTCCTTTCGCCTGCATGAAGTGTGCAGGCAACCACTCTTCGACGACATGCCCAAAGCCAAGAGAGGAAGCAGCCAAATGTGCCAATTGCGGGAACGCACACGTCAGCTGCTACAAGGGCTGCCCAGCCTTTAAAGAAGCGCGTGCCAGACTGAGGGTCAACAAAATCGCAGAAGAAGAGCTCCGAGACAGACACTCTCGCCAAAATAATGACAAAAGAACGGTAGCCAACACCCCCTGCCACTCGCCGCAGACAACTCGGACAAAGCCACTACAGCAAACTGATGACAAAGGGACTCAAAATGCAACTACACAGGAAAAGACATACAGCGACGTCGTGCGTGGTGGACCATGTGCTGCAGGAGTGCGAAACCCAGCCGAAAAACACCTGGCCAGATTTCAACATAACCTAAGACAAAAGCAACAAAAACAACCCACACCCCACAAGCACCAAAGCAAGGAAAAATCACCTGACAAAGTAGCGCTAACTACAAACAAATCGCGCAGCAGCAAAACACAAAAATACGTAGAGCAGCGATCACCCCAGAATAAGCAACAACAACAACTACAACGAGAACAAGAGGAGCACCAAAACATGATCATGTTGACGCGACTGGAAAACAAAATTGACCAGTTATTAAATGTGCTACTGCAATTTATTACAATACAAACAAAACATTGTACCACATCAAATGTCGTTCTACACGCTCAACAACACCAACAGGACATTCCACAAAAACAAAATGAGGAATCGTGGACGGATATGGACGACTCAGTCAACGACTTCCTTGATGACGACTATGTGCAATCTCCTTAGAAAGATTGCACATTGTAGCCAAAACAGGAGCCCAAGCCTACTATTCAATCAACAGAAATAAAAAAAAAATATTACCTTAATAAAATAACAAAAATAAACAAAAGTAACCTAAACCAAAAATACAAAACAAATTAAATAAAATAAATAAACATACACAAATGTATGTTGAACTAAACAATAAACAAAAAATTAAAAGTAAAAAACTTAAACCAAATAAATGACACATTTAAATATACGCACACACGTATATGTTTATTCATGTATGCGTGCGCATGTAAACACACGCACACATAACAAATAATCCAAACAAAAAATCACAAATTATATCTAATGACTTAAAATATTAAAATACAATATTGCAAATTACAAATAAATCCATAAAACAACGGATATAATATAAACTAAATAAACCTAAATTACAACATATAATCCTGGGCTCCTCACGACGGCATCACAGCGCGAAATCACATGCAAATAAAATTAATAAACAATATTAGAAAAATGTGACAATACAACCAATTCACACATCCCTGCAAAAACTTACCTGCATCACTGGAGTAACAAATTTCTGGCTCTCCTGAAAGAGCGGACAAGATGCAGTTCCCCTGACGTGGGCCATCTACAGTGGTACCTGAAAATAAAAGACAAAATTATAATCACATTATAAACGACTTAAGCTACATACGCAACTCACCTGGCCAATAAGGCGATACCTTTCGACCCATGCGGGGATGGAAGACAACTCGACATCATATCTGCAAAATAAAAATGAAACAAATAAATAAAACAAAACAAAACAAAATAATAAACACAAATTAAAATAATAAACATATAAACAAAATACGCACGAAAAAAAAAAATACAACTAAATAAACAAAACAATATAATCCTACATAAATACTAATATACACACAAATAAAAACATATAAAACTCACATATACACATACATGCAAAATAAACAAACAAAACTGAATATAAATAAATACAAATAAACACACGCATACATGTACGTGTGCATGTGCAGGTGCATGCAATATACACACATGCGTAAATTACAAGACAAAATCAAACAAAATTACCATGCAAATAAACAAACCAAATAAATGCATATAAACACACGCATGCATGTGATGATTATATGTATACACAATTATAAATGCACAAATTACCAAACAACACAACACTCACCTGATCCACCTACGCATCCGGAACCGAATTCCAGAGCATCCGGCCTGACGAACCTCCAACGGCGATCCCTTCAATTACCTGCAAAGAAACAAAAAAAACATAATTAATTGACGCCAATGCCGCTGCCGCGGCCGAAAATTAGCTGCTGCAAATATACTTACCCAAACATCCAGACGATGCAACAACTCCCGGCCGCTCCTGCATGTGTCCATCAAGAGGGCTCCCTGGTCACGACATCCATCCAATATCTGTTAAAAATAAGAAAAATGTACCTGAAATGAAACTAAACATTAATTATAAATTGACAATCAGTAAATGTATAAATGTAAATAATGTAAACAATGTAAAGTGTGACCAAAACGCAAGTCCCTGAAAATGGCAACTATCGTTGCCAGACCATGTATCGTAATTAATTTCTATTATTGTTAGATTTAAAAAGGCTATCAAATGTTAACGCCTCTAGTCTTACATACAATAAGCTAATGTTGTTATTGTTATGATTACAATTTATGTATGTTGCCGAAAGGTAATCGGATGAATTTAAATAAAATGGCCATCAGTGTCAAAGCTGATGTGCTAGAGTTGTGATTAAAAAAGCAGCAAAGACGGAAAGAGATGACGATAGTTGCGCGCGCAAATTGCCAAGCGCGCAACTGAGACAGACAACGCTTGGATTTAAAAAATTGGCGCCAACTTCAATTTCCCCTTTTACACACACTGCAGCCACAAACATATGGACACATGCAAACAGCACACACACATCACACACTCACACAAACACACCATGGACAAGTGCCAATGCAAATGGCACACACACAACTCTACAAACAACACATCCAAACACACAAATGGAATTAAATACAAACGACAATAATTCTGATGCGCATCAGCAGCATCAACACAACAAAAACTATTCACTGGCAACTTTTACAACAACTACAACAACATGTGCAAATACAAAAAGCTCACACACAACAACACACTCAGACAAGCACTCACTTGGCGCGCAGCTACAACAACACAACAACAACGGCAACTACAACAGCAACAACAACAACGGCAACAACAACAGCAACAACAACAACAACAAAAACAACAACAACAAAAACAACAACAACAACAACAAAAACAACAACAACAACAACAACAAAAACAACAACAAAAACAACAACAACAACAAAAACAACAACAAATTAACAACAATAACAGCAACTACAAGTGAGATGACAAGATCCACATCCAGAAGGAATCTACTGCCAATTTTAACGCAATCGTCACCTGCGAGGAGCAGCACGACAACAACTAATGTTACCAACAATAAGGTGGTACATAGTTGGCTAAATGGAACTCCACCGCTGCTCCCCAACCAACTACCAAAACCTACAATAAGAGACTCACCTGCAAATACTTTCCACTCGCCACTAAAAAGAAAATGTATGGACATGGACGACAGTGATGAGGAGCTGCACCCCTTGGAACAGCAAATAGCAACGCCGGTCTTTAAGAGTGGCCTTGCTATTAGGCTGCATCAGGAAGCACGCCGCATGGAAGCTGAAAGAGAAATGGACTTACATGGCAACATGAAGCAGCAGCCACTCCAGCAACTTCGACACCAACAAGGACAACAAAATGACGAGCGCATGAAGCAGCAGCCACTCCCGCAAAATATCCATAAGTTGATGGATATACGCTCTAAGAAAATGCCACCAATTCTCCTGTCTTCAGTTGAGTCAATTGTGCCTCTTCTGGACAGACTGTCCAGCCTGCCTGGAATCGGCAATTATGTGACGAAGGCGACAGCCAATAACGGTCTACGCATCCAATGCGAAGACAGACGAACCTTCAACACAATCCAGACAGCCCTCAAAGAGGATGGTATACAGACGCACACACACCAGATGCGCAGCGAAAAAGGATTTAAGGTGATCATCCGCGGACTGCACCATACCACGCCATGCGACTGGCTGACTCAAAAATTGAGCCAGCTTGGTTTCACAACGAGATTTGTCAGAGTCATGCAACACAGATTCTCTAGGAAGCAATTAAACATGTTTGAAGTGGAAATTGCTACTAGAGAAGATGGAAGCCATAAGCAAATACTCGTTGTGAAGCATCTGGGAAGTCAAGAGGTGAATGTCGAGAGACAGGCCATTTCGCTTGACCCAGCACAATGCCACCGCTGCCAGGCTTTTGGGCATACGAAGAATTATTGCACTCGTCCTTTTGCCTGCATGAAGTGTGCAGGCAATCATTCTTCAATGACATGCCCAAAGCCAAGACAGGAAGCAGCCAAATGTGCCAACTGCGGAAACGCTCACGTCAGTTGCTACAAAGGCTGCCCAGCCTTTAAAGAAGCGCGTGCAAGACTAAGGGTAAACCTAGTCGCGGCGGAAGAGCTTCAGAACAGACGCACTCTTCTAAAAGACGGCCAGAAAATGGCAGCCAACTCCCCCTCGCAACACACAAGGACAAAGCCACTCCAGCAAGCTGCAGATAAACGGGAAAATAACTATAGTGACGTCGTGCGCGGAGGACCAAGTGCTGCAGGAGTGCAAAATCCAGCCGAAAAGCATATGGCTAGGCTCCAGCACAACCTGCATCAAAAACAACAAAATCAAGCCACACCGCACAAACAACAAACACATAAAAAAACACCTGACAAAGCAGCGCACTCCACTAAGAAGTCGCGCAGCAATAAAAAGCAAATACGCGAAGAGCAACGGTCGCCCCAGAATGAGGAGCTGCTGCAGCAACGACGACAGCAAGAGCAACAACAAAACATAGATATGTTGACGCGGCTGGAAAATAAATTGGACCAATTACTTAATGTACTACTCCAATTTATTACCATGCAAACAAAACACCAAACTACATCAAACGCCGCCCCAGAAGCCAAACAACGCCAGCAGGACAATCCACTGAAACCCAATGAGGACTCGTGGACGGATACAGACGACTCCACCAATGAATTCTTTGTTGACGAATATATGCTATCGCCTTAAAAAAAAAAAACAGATAGCATATGTCGTCACGAACAAACTAATGAAAACTAATAACAGAAACAATAACAGTAACTAACGTACTCACAGAACAAACACCATAAACAAAGCAAATAAAACAAAACAAAGCACACAAAATCAAATATAAAAACTAATAAAATAAAATACATGAAACACATAAATGTATGCTGAAAAATAAATAATATATAAATAATCAATATATAAATAGAAATTAAACAAAATAATCTTTACATGTAATTACACGTACGCATACGCACGTATATGTGTATTTGAGTATGTGTGCGTATGCATACACACGCACACATGCTTGAAACGATTTAACACAAATTACATCAAATGACTTAAATTACAGATGTGCATCGATAAAAAATTGCAATTAAACTAATACAATACAGACTATTAATTGATAACAGAAATTAAATTAAAATATAACTATATCTGGACCAAGCTGACGAACCTCCACACGACGACATCACAGCGTGAAAATACATGAAAATGAAATAAACAAGCACTAGAAAAATATGATAAAACAAATAACAAATAAACAACTCACCTGATATGCAACAAAAAGCAGCAACACACTTCGACGCTATCCTGCAACTTCACCTGGAAAAAAAGGAGAGAAGATTAATTTAAATCAACATTTAAAGCAAACAAAATAAATAATAATACTAAAACAAATACAAAACAAAGACAAATTAAATAAACAAACATAACAATATACAAAACTAAGTACACATACAAGCAAACAAACAAAACTAAAAACATGCTAATAAACACACGCATACATATGCGTGCGTGTGTGAATATGCAAACTTATATACGCGAAAATTACAAAACATAAACAAACCAGACAAGCATGCAAATCATAACTAAAACAAGATAAGCGCCAGCAAACGCCAATAAACACACACATATACGGGTGTGTTCATCTGCGAACGAAAATATATATGCACAAATTACATGCATGCAAACAAACAAAATATATCATATATATCACATCCTAAAATAACTAAATACCACTGACCTGATCATCTGCGTATCCGGAATTGGACTCCAGAGCATCCGGCCTAACAAAACCTCCATCGCCGATCGCCTCTATTACCTGCAAAGAAACAAAATAAATACAATTAATTGACGTCAATGCCGCTGCCGCGGCCAAAAATCAGCTGCTGCAAATATACTTACCCAAACATCCAGACGATGCAGCAACTCCCGGCCGCTCCTGCATGTGACCATCAAGAGGGCTTCCTGGTGATGACATCCCATTTCCCATCTGCAAAGAATAAGAAAAACATGTACCTGAAATGAAATGTAATATTAATTATTAATAGCCAATAAGTAAATGTACAATGTAAACAATGTTAAGTGTGACCAACTTGCACTTCTCAGACAATGGCAACTATCGTTGCCAGAACTTTTGTATCATAATCGATTGTCATTACATTTAATATTTAAAAAAAAGGCTGTTAATTGTTAATGCCTCTAGCTATACATATACAATAAGCAAATGTTGTTATTGTTACGATTATAATTTGTATAAGTTGCCAGTAGGTAATCAGACGAATTTAAATAAAATGGCCATCAGTGTAAAAGCTGATGTGCTAGAGTTGTGAATAAAAAAAGACGCTCTCACAAAAAATAAAATATAAAATGAAAAATTGCTAATAAAATTAGAAAAAAATAGCTAATGAAGTGAATAAAACAAAGGGGAATTTAAAACAAATTAAAATATTAATAAATAAAATAAAAACAATTAAATAATGGAAGTGAAAACTAATGGAGACGCGCACGCTATGGACACTGCCGCGCTGCCGTCCCCAACGGGCTCGGAGCTGGCCAGTGGAGCCTTCGATTCATCCTCCACTTGTGTGTCTGCGTGCTCAAGTTCAATTTTCACGCAACACACGCATTTTATGGATGACTCGCCGCTGGAAACGACAATGGTGCAAAAAATAAACCACCAACCAAGCAGCCTCACACACCAACACACAGAAAAGATTTTGGCGCCAAAAGAAGCAACGTCAGAAAAAAGTAGGGGAAATAGCCCATCCCTGCTATCTTCCTCTACAATTGCAGCCCTCATCTCAGACATCTTTTCCTCCCCACCTGCCGAAGCCAAAAAGCAAACAGCAAGGAGAGAACGAGACGACGATAGTTGCGCGCGCAAACACAACGACGCGCAACTGAGACAGACGAAGCTTGATTTAAAAAAATTGGCGCCAACTTCCCCTCACACACACTCAACTGCAACTAACATATGGACAAATGCAAACAGCACGCACACATATATGACACTTCCCCAGCCAGCAACATACACTCACACAAACACATTATGGACTAGTGCCAATGCAAATGGCACACACACAACACAACAAGCAACACAACCAAACAAACAATTGCAACTAAATACAAATGATAATTATTACAACGCACATCAGCAACACCAACTCAAACACTATTCACCGGCAACTACAACTATAATAAAAAGTGACAATACAAAAAGCACACACACATCAACACATACAAATCAACACTCAAACACCGCGCAGCAGCAGCAGCAGCAGCAGCAGCAGCAGCAGCAACACAAAGACAACAACAACAAAAACAACAATAACAACAACAACAGAAAAAAAATAACAACAACAGCAGCAACTACAAGTGACAGTGCAACACAATTAACTAATACAAATGCAACTACGGATGATTTAATAAATAAAAATAATTCAGACGTGCATAAGCAACTACAAAAGACAAGTTCTACATCCAGAAGGAACCTTTTGCCAATTCTAACGCAAAATTCTACTACGAGGAGCAGCACGACAACAACAAATGTTACCAACAACCAAGTGGTACATAGTTGGCTAAATGGAGTTCCACCTCTGCTCCCCCATCAACTTCCTAAACCTGCAATAATGACTGTAGACTTACCTGCAAATACTTACCGCTCGCCCCTGAAAAGAAGAAATAAGGACATGGACGACAGTGATGAGGAGCTGCACCCCCTGGATCAGCCATTAACAACGCCAGTCTTTAAGAGTGGCCTTGCTATTAGGCTGCATCAGGAAGCACGCCGCATGGAAGCTGAAAAAGAAATAGACAAACACAAATACGACAACATGAAGCAGCAGCCACTTCAGCAATCCCGACACCAACATACTCAACATGTCGACAAGCGCACAAAGCAGCAGCCACTCCAACAGAATATCCATCAGTTGATGGATAAACAGTCAAAAAAAATGCCACCTATTCTCCTGTCTTCGGTGGAGTCTATTGTGCCTCTCCTGGAAAGGCTGTCCAGTTTGCCTGATGTGGGCAAATACGTTACGAAGGCGACGGAAAATAATGGTCTCCGTATACAATGTGAAGACAGACGAACATTTAATGTAATCCAGACAGCCCTCAAAAACGATGGCATACAGACGCACACACATCAGATGCGCAGCGAAAAAGGCTTCAAGGTGATCATCCGCGGACTGCATCACACAACGCCATGCGACTGGCTGACACATAAGCTGAGCCAGTTGGGATTCGCAACGAGATTTGCTAGAGTTATGCAACACAGATTCTCTAGGAAGCAATTAAACATGTTTGAAGTGGAAATTGCTACTAGAGAAGATGGAAGCCACAAGCAAATACTCGTTGTGAAGCAACTCGGTAGCCAATCAGTGAATGTTGAGAGGCAGGCCAAATCGCTCGATCCTCCACAGTGCCACCGCTGTCAGGCTTTTGGGCACACTAAAAATTACTGCACTCGCCCTTTTGCCTGCATGAAGTGTGCAGGCCAGCATTCCTCGACAACATGCCCAAAGCCCAGACGGGAACCAGCCAAATGCGTCAACTGCGGGAACGCACATGTCAGCTGCTACAAAGGCTGCCCATCCTTCAAGGAAGCGCGTGCCAAACTCAGGGCATATCAAGTAGCGACAGAAGTGCTCCAAGATAGACGCTCTCGCCAAAAAAGCGAGCAAAGAATGACAGCCAATCCTCCTCGCCAAACACCGCAGCAAACTCTGACAAAGGCACCCCAGCAAACTGCTGGAAAAAGGACTCCGACTACAGCAATAACGCATGGAAAGACATATAGCGACGTCGTGCGCAGCGGACTAAGTGTTGCAGGAGTGCGTAACCCAGCCGAAAAACATCTGGCCAGATTACAGCACAGCCTGCAGCAAAGGCAGAAATATACCACACCGCACAAACAACAAAACAGAGGGAAAACACCTGACAAAGCAGCGCAAACCACAGAGAAGCAGCGCAGCAGCAAAAAGCAAAAACGCGACGATCAGCAGTCCCCCGTTCAACTGCCACAGAATGAGCAGCAACACCAACAACGACGACAGCAAGAGCAGCAACAAAACATGGCCATGCTGACGCGGCTGGAAAACAAACTGGACCAGCTTTTAAATGTTCTGCTCCAATTTATAACTATGCAAACTAAAAGCTGCACTCCACCAAACGCCGCTCCAGAAGCCCAACAACTACAGCAAAACACCCCACAAAAACTCAACGAGGATTCGTGGACAGACACGGACGACTCCGACAACGACTTCTTCCTCGACGATTATATGCTATCACCTTAAACAGATAGCATATTGGTACTATAAACCTTTGTACCTGAAAATACCGACAATACTACCTACATGGATCATTCCTGCATCCAAAAATTATTCCTACGCCATGACGTCCTCCAGTAAAATCACCAGCAATAAAAATATATAACAACAAATAAAACAAATTAACCAATACAAAAAATAACAATGCAACATAAAACATAAACCAACATAATAAATAATAATACAACATAAAATAACAATAAAGGCTCAAAGACAAACAACAAAAACAAAAAAATAAACCTAAAACAATAACAATAACAAAATATACATACAAATGCAAAGAAACAAAATAAAAGAAATGCACACATAAGTATGTGGAACAATTTATAAATCAAATCAAATAAATAACACATGTAATTATATGCACGCACGCATATTTTTATTTATGTATGCAAGCGCATGGAAACACACGCACACACACTTCAAATAAAATTACAAAAAAGGCTTAAAATATAAAATACAAATAAGAGTGATGCAAATTAATAAAATATAATATACATAAAAATGACAAAATAAATCTACAAAACAGTGAATAAAAAGAGACTAAATAACTTAAAATAAATCTGGATAGGACCAGACCAATGCAGCTCCCATGACGGCAACGCGCGTTAAAATAGATGACAAATAAAATAAACAATATTAGCAAATACGATAAATACCTGTTGTGGGCAAATACAGTAGTACCTGGAAATAATGGACAAAATCAAACAGTTCAACTGACTATACTACAACGCAACTTACCTGGCTAATAAGACTCGCCTCTAGACCGTGGGGGTGGATGGTCAGCCCGACGTCACGCATGCTATAATAGGAGAAAATAAATTAATAAAGATTAATAAAACTAAACTAAAACAATAACCACAAACTCCAAAAACAACTGAACAAACAGATAAACATATATAAAAATAAATATGTATGTACATATATAAACATAAATGTACAAAGTGCAAAAACAAAATATATAAAACAACCAATTAAGACAATCAAAACCAAAACCAAAAACGTAAACAAACGCCATAAACACTCTCATATATGTGCGTGTGCATGTTCATATAAACATACTTACGCACAAACTATAAAACAAAAACAACTAAAACAAGCACGCATAACAAACAAAACAAAACTAAAAACTGATAAGCGTAAATAAATACACGCATATATGTGTGTGTGCATGCGCATACGCCAAATACACTAAACCAGATAGCGCAAATACAAACTTAGCGCAAACAAACACACGTACATATGCGCGCCTGCAGGTGCATACGCCAATACATATAAACGTAAATTACAAAACAAAACAAATTAAACAACCATGCACACACAAACCAAACTAAAACCAAATTAAACAAAAGTCAAATGAATGCAAATATATTTTTCGCATATTACAAAAACAAAACAAACATAACAATCCCAAACTAAAAAAAATAATATAACAAACTAAAATAAAACTACACACGTACATACTACATTACAAACAAAACAATATTAATACTTACCTGATCCATCGGCGTATCCAAATCCTGACTCCTGAGTGGCGTCCATCGGTGACCGCATCCAAACACCTGCAAAGAAAAGAAAATCCTCATAAATAATTGACCTCCATGCCGCTGCCGCCGCCAAAATACCCAGATGTTTAAACATACTTACCCGAACATCCAGACGACGCAACAAATCCTGTTGCCACAAATGCTCTGCTTCTGGCGGATCCCAAGACGACATTTGCTTCACCAGTTCCTGAAAAATGTGATATTAAATTAATTAGTAACTACTTGTAAGAAATGTAAACACGCAAATCAGCTGCGCAGACGTACTTAGCAGCCACTTATTATCAACTTACCTTGTCCATTGGTGGTCATCCTGAAGACGGCTGCTCACCAGAGCGATGACGAGGAATAGTCCAACGATGTCCAATTATCATCCTGAAGCTGAAAAGAAACCAAAATAACTTTATATAATTCTTATTAGTAAATGCAAATGTAAACAATGTTAAGTGTGACCAACTGCACGTCACTGATAATGGCAACTATCGTTGCCAAAATTTTTTATCGTTTTAGATTACCAATACATTTAATATTTAAAAAAGGCTGTTAATTGTTAATGCCTCTAGTTATACATATACAATAAGAAAATGTTGTTATTGTTGTTATTATAATTTGTATAAGTTGCCGCAAGGTAATCAGACGAATTTAAATAAAATGGCCTTCAGTGTCAAAGCTGAAGTGCTAGAGTTGCCAGCAAAAAAAAAAGATGAATTAAATAAAATAATATTAAAAAAATTAATAAAATACAAAGTGAATAAAAATGGAAGATATAGTGCACCAAGAGGCTGCAGCAGATACGGTGTCGCTACTGTCCGCGACAGCCTCGGACATGTCCACACGGCCATTTGGAGGAGCATCAATAGACATGGACACATTTGAAGAAATGTTTGTCTACGAAGACGGAGGCGCTGCAATGGACTCGGTGCTGACCAGACGGTGGTGGAAAAAAATGTAAGACGCCAACACAAACACACACACCTGTATGAAAGAAAGTCTTTCGCGCCAAATCAGTCGGCGTCTGACGAAAGTGGGAGAAAGAGTACGAAAACTTCCCCTACTTCAAATGACGCTATTTCCCCTCCAATGAAGGAAGCCAATAAGCAAGCAGCAAAGACGGAAAGAGACGACGATAGTTGCGCGCGCAAATTGCTAAGCGCGCAACTGAGACAGACAACGCTTGGATTTAAAAAATTGGCGCCAACTTCAATTTCCCCTTTCACACACACTGCAGCCACAAACATATGGACACATGCAAACAGCACACACACATCACACACTCACACAAGCACACCATGGACAAGTGCCAATGCAAATGGCACACACACAACTCTACAAACAACACATCCAAACACACAAATGGAATTAAATACAAACGACAATAATTCTGATGCGCATCAGCAGCAACAACACAACAAAAACTATTCACTGGCAACTTTTACAACAACTACAACAACATGTGAAAATACAAAAAGCTCACACACAACAACACACTCAGACAAGCACTCACTTGGCGCGCAGCTACAACAACACAACAACAACGGCAACTACAACAGCAACAACAACAACGGCAACAACAACAGCAACAACAACAACAACAAAAACAACAACAACAAAAACAACAACAACAAAAACAACAACAACAACAAAAACAACAACAACAAAAACAACAACAAAAACAACAACAACAACAAAAACAACAACAAATTAACAACAATAACAGCAACTACAAGTGAGATGACAAGATCCACATCCAGAAGGAATCTACTGCCAATTTTAACGCAATCGTCACCTGCGAGGAGCAGCACGACAACAACTAATGTTACCAACAATAAAGTGGTACATAGTTGGCTAAATGGAACTCCACCGCTGCTCCCCAACCAACTACCAAAACCTACAATAAGAGACTCACCTGCAAATACTTTCCACTCGCCACTAAAAAGAAAATGTATGGACATGGACGACAGTGATGAGGAGCTGCACCCCTTGGAACAGCAAATAGCAACGCCGGTCTTTAAGAGTGGCCTTGCTATTAGGCTGCATCAGGAAGCACGCCGCATGGAAGCTGAAAGAGTAATGGACTTACATGGCAACATAAAGCAGCAGCCACTCCAGCAACTTCGACACCAACAAGGACAACAAAATGACGAGCGCATGAAGCAGCAGCCACTCCCGCAAAATATCCATAAGTTGATGGATATACGCTCTAAGAAAATGCCACCAATTCTCCTGTCTTCAGTTGAGTCAATTGTGCCTCTTCTGGACAGACTGTCCAGCCTGCCTGGAATCGGCAAATATGTGACGAAGGCGACAGCCAATAACGGTCTACGCATCCAATGCGAAGACAGACGAACCTTCAACACAATCCAGACAGCCCTCAAAGAAGATGGCATTCAGACGCACACACACCAGATGCGCAGCGAAAAAGGATTCAAGGTGATCATCCGCGGATTGCATCATACCACGCCATGCGACTGGCTGACTCAAAAATTGAGTCAGCTTGGTTTCACAACGAGATTTGTCAGAGTCATGCAACACAGATTCTCTAGGAAGCAATTAAACATGTTTGAAGTGGAAATTGCTACTAGAGAAGATGGAAGCCATAAGCAAATACTCGTTGTGAAGCATCTGGGAAGTCAAGAGGTGAATGTCGAGAGACAGGCCATTTCGCTTGACCCAGCACAATGCCACCGCTGCCAGGCTTTTGGGCATACGAAGAATTATTGCACTCGTCCTTTTGCCTGCATGAAGTGTGCAGGCAATCATTCTTCAATGACATGCCCAAAGCCAAGACAGGAAGCAGCCAAATGTGCCAACTGCGGAAACGCTCACGTCAGTTGCTACAAAGGCTGCCCAGCCTTTAAAGAAGCGCGTGCCAGACTAAGGGTAAACCTAGTCGCGGCGGAAGAGCTCCAAAACAAACGCACTCTTCTAAAAGACGACCTGAAAATGGCAGCCAACTCCCCCCCGCAACTCACAAGGACAAAGCCACTCCAGCAAGCTGCAGACAAACGGAAAAATAATTATAGTGACGTCGTGCGCGGCGGACCAATTGCTGCAGGAGTGCAAAATCCAGCCGAAAATCATCTGGCTAGGCTCCAGCACAACCTGCAACAAAAGCAACAAAGTCAAGCCACACCGCACAAACAACATCCTCAACAAAAAACACCTGACAAAGCAGCGCACTCTACTAAGAAGTCGCGCAGCTACAAAAAGCAAATACGCGAAGAGCAGCGGTCACCCACCCAGAAGCCCCAGAATGAGGAGCTGCTGCAGCAACGACGACAGCAAGAGCAACAACAAAACGTAGATATGTTGACGCGGCTGGAAAATAAATTGGACCAATTACTTAATGTACTACTCCAATTTATTACCATCCAAACAAAAAAACAAACTACACCAAACGCAGCCCCAGAAGCCCAACAACACCAGCAGGACACTCCACAGAAACTCAATGAGAATTCGTGGACAGACACAGACGACTCCGCTAATGACTTTTTCGTTAACGAATATATGCTATCGCCTTAATAAACTGATAGCATATACGTCGCCATAAACGCAACTACCTGGAAAAAAGAATGACAAAATTATACATAACTAAAATTCACAAAACATAATTAAACCCACATGCTGCTAATACTATCAGGACAACAGACTTCAATACGAACAACAAAAAATTAACAATAAATCTAACGCAATTACAGAAAAAACTACACAAACCAAAGCAAACAAAACAAATACACAAAAAACAATTAAAATGAAAATACACGAAACACATAAATGCTGAAAAATAAATAAATATAAATTAAACAAAATAATTGCTACATGTAATTATACGCACGTAAACGTATAAGTGTATTTGTGTATGTGTGCGCATGTATACACACGCGCACATACTTTAAACAACATAGTACAAATTACATCAAATAACTTAAAACATAAACTTAAATACACTTTGACAAAAATTGCAATAAAATTAATATAAATATAGTCTGTTAAATTGACTAAATTACAAATATCAATAATCCTAAATCAAAATATAACTACATCCGGACCGAGTTGATGGACCTCCACATGACGACACCTCGGCGTAAAAGTGCATGTAATTAAAATAAACAAACATTAGAAAATTATGACAAAATAACAAATTCACACAACGCTGCAAAAACTTACATGCATCACTGGAGCACCTGACTGCTGCCTCTCCCGAGAGTGTGGACGGAATGCAACTCCCCTGACGTGTGTCGACTACAGTGATACCTGGAATTAGAAGACAAATCACAATCTTATTCTCAAAGATTTAAAATACAATCGCAACTCACCTGGCCAATAAGACGCTGCCTCTGGACCCAAGCTGGGATGGGAGATAAGCTCGACGTCATGCCTGCAACAAAAGGGGAAAAGAAAATAAATAAATAAAATAATTAAAAATAAAAATAAATAAAACAAAATAATAACCACAAAACCAAATGTAACATAATTTAAAATAATAACAATATAATAAAATCACGCACGAATACAAACAAATAAAATACATAAAAAATACAAAAATAAAAAGCAAATACAATTAAATAAACAAAACAATATACCATATATAAATACAAATACATACACAAAATATATAACATACATGCAAAACAAACAAACAAAACTGAACAAAAATTCTAATGCCAATCAACACACACACATATGTGCGTGTGCGTGTGCATGTGCAAACAAATATACGCGCAAATTACAAAACATAATCAAATAAGACAAGCATGCAAAACAATCATAACTAAAACAAGATAAGCGCAAATAAACACACACACATATGTGCGTGTGCATGTGCATATGAAAACATATATGCACAAACAACAAGCATGCAAAACAAACTAAACAAAACCAAACAAATGCAAATAAACGCAAACAAATACACGCATGCATATGCATGCACATAATTAAATATGCGTAAATTATAAAACAAACAAACATAACAATTCAAAATAATTATTCAACTCACCTGATCCAACGGCGCTTCCTGAACGAGACTCCTGAGCGTCCGACCTGACACAACATCCATCGGCGACCGCCTCCAATACCTGCAATGAAAGAAAATACATATAATTAATTAATGTCAATGCCGCTGCCGCGGCCAAAAATCAGCTGCCGCAATTATACTCACCCAAACATCCAGACGATGCAACAATTCCCGGCCGCTCCTGCATATGACCATCAAGAGGGCTCCCTGGTGACGACATCCCATCCAATACCTGTAAAGAATAAGATAAACATGTACCTGAAATGAAATGAAATATTAATTATTAATAGCCAATAAGTAAATGTACAATGTAAACAATGTTAAGTGTGACCAACTTGCACTTCTCAGACAATGGCAACTATCGTTGCCAGAACTTTTGTATTATTATCGATTACATTTAATATTTAAAAAAAGGCTGTTAATTGTTAATGCCTCTAGCCATACATATACAATAAGCAAATGTTGTTATTGTTACGATTATAATTTGTATAAGTTGCCAGTAGGTAATCAGACGAATTTAAATAAAATGGCCATCAGTGTAAAAGCTGATGTGCTAGAGTTGTGAATAAAAAAAAAAAAACAATTAATGAAAAAATATAATATACATAAATAAAATTAACAGAAATAAATCTACAAAACAGTGAATTAAAAAGAGACTAAATATTCTTAAATTACAATCCTGGATAGGAACAGGCCTATGGAGCTCCTCATGACGGCAACACAGCGCGAAAATACATGCAAATAAAATAAATAAACAACATTAGAAAATACGATAAATAAATACAATTTACACAATGCTACAAAATCTTACACAGATCAATGGAGTATCTAAATGTTGGCTTTCCTGAAAGTGCGGACAGGATGAAATTCCCCTGTTGTGCGGCAAATACAGTAGTACCTGGAAATAATGGACAAAATTAAAAACATGTTCAAATGACTTATACTACCAACACAACTTACCTGGCTAATAATGACGTCGCCTCTACTAGACCCGTGCGGGGGTGGATGGCCAGCCCGACGTCACGCTTGCAAAAATAGGAGAAAATAAATCAATAAAGATTAATAAAACTAAACTAAAACAATAACCACAAACTCAAAAAACAACTAAACAAACAGATTATATATAAAAATAAATATGTCTGTACATATATAAACATAAATGTACAAAGTGCAAAAACAAAATATATAAAACAACCAATTAAGACAATCAAAACCAAAACCAAAAACGTAAACAAACGCCTATAAACACACTCATATATGTGCGTGTGCATGTTCACATAAACATACTTACGCGCAAACTATAAAACAAAAACAACGAAAACAAGCATGCAGACCAAACTAAACAAAACTAAAAACTGATAAGCGTAAACAAATACACGCACACAGCTGCATTTGCATGCGCATATGTAAATACACAAAGCAAAACCAAAAACTGATAAGCGCAAACAATCACATATATGTGCGTATGCATGTGCATACGGAAACATATATATGCGCAAATTATAAATTACAAAACAAAACAATTAAAACAACCATGCACATACATACAAACCATAAACCAAACTAAACAAAAAACCAAATGAATGCAACCATATTTGCACATATTACAGAAACTAAACAAACCCAAACTAAAACAACACGACATATATAAATACATATAAAAACAAAAACCAAATAAACTACACACACATACAAATACATATAAACAGTAATAACACTTACCTGATCCATCGGCGCATCCAAATCCTGACTTCTGAGTGGCATCCATCGGTGACTGCTTCCACACACCTGCAAAGAAAAGAAAACTTATATAACTAATTGACGTCCACGCCGTACCGCTGCCAAAAAATCCAGATGTTTCAATACACTTACCCAAACATCCAGACGACGCAACAAATCCTGTTGCCACAAATGCTCCGCTTCCGGCGGATCCCAAGACGACATCTGCTTCACCAGTTCCTGAAAAAATGTGATATTAAAATAATCTGTAATTATATTTAAGAAATGTAAACATGCAAATCAGCTGCGCAGACGCACATAGCAGCCACTTCATATCAACTTACCTTGTCCATTGGTGGTCATCCTGAAGACGGCTGCCCACCAGAGCGATGACGAGGGATAGCCCAAAGACGTCCAATACTCATTTTGAAGCTGGAAAGAAATTAAAAACTATATTAATACAATTCCTATTAGCAAAGTAAAAGTAAACAATGTTAAGTGTGACCAACTTACACTTCTCAGACAATGGCAACTATCGTTGCCAGAATTTTTGTATCATAATCGATTACATTTAATATTTAAAAAAAAAGGCTGTTAATTGTTAATGCCTCTAGCTATACATATACAATAAGCAAATGTTGTTATTGTTATTATTACAATTTATGTATGTTGCCGAAAGGTAATCGGATGAATTTAAATAAAATGGCCATCAGTGTCAAAGCTGATGTGCTAGAGTTGTGAATAAAAAAAGTTGTGAATAAAAAATTAAAGTGCAAATAAAATTAAAAAAGGGTAAAATAAATAATAAATTAAACAAATTAAAAATAGACAATAAAAAAAAACAACAACAACTAAATAAAAGCAATTAACAAATGGAAGTGACAACAGACGGAGAAGTGAACGCCACGGCCACTGCTTCGCCGCCGTCCCCAACGGTCTCAGAACTGTCCACTGGAGCCCCTGATGCATCGTCATCATGTGTGTCGGCGTACTCAAGCACAATTGGCGCACTCAGCATTGAGGACGCGCCGATGGAATCAATGGTGGCAAAAAACATACACCTACCTAACAACCACACACACCAATACACGGAAAAGAATCTCGCGCCAAAACAATCAGCGTCAGAAGAAAATAGGGGAAATAGCGCATTTCCCCTATCTTCCCCTACAATATCAGCCATCATCTCTGCCATCTTTTCCCCTCCAAGAGCTGCAGCCAATAAACAAGCAGCAAGGAGAGAACGAGACAACGATAGTTGCACACACAAGCCCAACGACGCACAACTTAGCCAGGTGACGCGCGAATTCAAAACTTTGGCGCCAACTTCCCCTTTTACACACAACACTGCAACTAACATACGAATATATGCAAACAGCACACACACAAATAAGACAATTACCCCGCCAGCACCACACACCCACACAAACACAATATGGACTAGTGCCAATGCAAATGGCACACACACAATACTACAGGCTACACATCCAAACAAACAAATAAAATTAAACACATACGATATTGGTTTTGACGCACACCACCAACACCAATACAACAACTATCCACCGCCAACCACAACAACAACTACAACTACATCAACAACATTTACATCAACAAGCGATAATACAAAAAGCACACACTCAACAACACACACAAAGCAACACACAAGCACAAAGACAAGTGGCAACAAAAATGACACACACACAACCACTAAAGCAACACACTCATTCACACCAACGAAGACGGAAACAAAAACAAAAAATATCAACGCGCAACAACCGCAGCAACATAAAAACAACACCACACACACACATACAATAACAACACATCAACATCAACATCGACAACAACAACAACAACAACAACAACAACAACAACAACAACAACAACAACAACAACAACAACAACAACAACAACAACAACAACAACAACAACAACAACAACAACAACAACAAACAACAACAACAACAACAACAACAACAAAAACAACAACAACAACAACAACAACATCACAACAACAACACAACAACACTACACATAACAACAACTCAGCAACAACAACAACCACACAACAGCAACAACAACACCACACACAACAACACCGTCACGAAACAACACAACATGAAAACCTCTGCAAGAAGAAGCCTACTGCTATCATTATCGCAGGAGCCAACAACTAGGAGCAACATGACAACGGCAATAACTACCAAAAACAAATTGGTACAAAACTGGCTTGGTGGAGTTCCGCCCTTGCTTCCTAGCGAAAGGCCCAACTTGACAACAGCAAACGTACCAAAGCAAGATAACTCTATCAACGCTTACTGCTCGCCACTAAAACGCAGATGCGCCGATATCGATGATGCAGAGGAGGAGCTTCACTCCCTGGACCAGTTGATGGCTACACCAGCTTTCGAGAGTAGCGTCGCCATCAAACTGTGTCAGGAGGCACGCCGTCAGAAATACCTGGAAAAAACAGAAAACCAAACCCTGAAACAACGTGATGCAGAGCAGCACCTGAAACTGCAAAACCAGCAGCAAAATCAGCGAAAGGACGCAACTACGCAGCAGCATAAGCACCATCAATCGACCGACAAACTGCAGCAAGCAGAGCAACTCCAAGTGCACGCTCAAATACACCACCAAAATAACATAAAGCTGAAACAACAACAACCGCAGCAACTACGTCACCAACACAACAAACAGGGCAACGAGTGCACACAGCAGCAGCCATTCCAGTACAAAATGCCGTCCCTCTTCCTGCCCGCTGTCCCCGCCATTGTGCCTCTCCTGGAAACACTCACTAGTATGCCAGATGTTGGCAAATTTACGACGAAGGCCACTGCTAAAAACGGACTCCGCATCCAGTGTGAGGACTTGAAGACCTACAAGGCGATCCAGGCAGTCCTAGCTAAAGACGGCGTGCAGTCACACACGCACCAGATGCCCAGCGAGAAAGGCTTTCGTGTCATCATTCGCCAAATCCACCACTCGACCCCAATCGAATGGCTGGTCACAAAGCTGGGCAGCCTAGGATTCACCACACGCTTCGCCAGAGCACTCAAAAACAGGTTCACTGGAAGACAGTTAAATATGTTTGAACTAGAAATCGCAACAATGAAGGACGACAGGCACAAGGACATACTTACCATTAAGCAACTGGGTACTCAATCCGTTGACATCCAAAGGCAACAAAAGTCCCGCGACCCGGTCCAGTGCCACCGATGTCAAGCATTTGGACATACAAGAAACTACTGCCGAAACCCATTTGTGTGCATGAAGTGCGCTGGACCTCATCCTACAACGGCCTGTACCAAGCCCAGAAAGGATGACCCGAAGTGTGCAAACTGCAAAAAAAAGCACGTCAGCCTATACAAGGGCTGCCCCGCCTTCAAAGAGGCCCGCAGCAGATTGGCGGCAAACAGGCTCAACACTGGGCCAAAAGGAGGCTTGACAACCCTACCCCAAACACAGAGGACTTCCACCCACCACTGGTCAAAGCCGCAAGCAATGCCAACAACAACAAGCTCTACAAACAAAGCTTCAAAAACTGCTCCTCACGGCGGCGCAATGACCTACAGCGATGTGGTACGTGGGGGAAATTACCCTGCCCGCTCCCTAAACCCAGACAAAAAGCAGCAAACCCAATTCCAGACAGTACGACCTGAAAGGCATCATCAAACGAAGGGGAAATCTCCTACCGAGGCGCCCAAGCAACTAATGAAGCACCCTAGCCCCGACGAGACAAGGCAACAAACCCACCAGGCAAAGTCCCAGCACGACAGGGAGCCTCATCAGAACTCATCAATACTTGACCGCCTGGAAAGAAGATTGGACAGGCTCATCAATGTTCTCATTCTGGTTATTAACAACCAAAACAATATCTTAAAAATGTATGCGCAGGCGCCGAAAATGGCCCCTGAGCATGACGACGCCAATGACCCCTACTATGACGAGTAGGGATACACAAGAACATCAGCCAGCAATTCCCCACACCGACGACGTCATACCCATGGCCCAGAATCCCACTTCCCCGCAACAGGCTCCGCCCACAACATACCACAATGACAACCTCTTAAAAATTGCCTTCTGGAATGCCTGTGGATTGAATAACAAAACCAAAGAACTAGAAATGTTCATGAGCCGAGGAGCAATTCAGGTCATGATGGTAATCGAAACACGAACATCGCCCAGCTCCACCTCAACGAACGTGCCTGGCTACCACAGGTACTCAGCATCTCACCCCCAAACCCATCGGAGGGGAGGTGTCGCCATCTACGTGAGGTATGACGTCAGACACACTGCCCTACAGACCATAAACGAGGAATTCGTTCAAAGCGCTCCCATAGCCTTGCTACCGGCCGATGAAAACTTAAAGAAAGCTGTCATCATAGCTCCTATATACTGCCCGCCGAGCTACAAATGGAATCCAGGACACTACACAAAACTTCTCAAGCACTTTGACAGCATAGCAGGCACAACCTCCGCCAGCTTCCTGATATGCGGAGACTGGAACGCCCAAAGCACCTGGTGGGGCAACCCTCGCTCCTGTCAACGAGGCAAGGCCCTGACTGATACGATACAGCACCACAATCGCTACAATGTATTGGCCACTGGCGGAGCCACTCACTACCCCTATGACAGGAGGAAAAGACCATCGGCTATTGACTTTGCAGTATTTGCTGGGCTGAGTAGAGAGAGACTGAAAATCCACTCCTCCACTGACCTTGACTCGGACCACTTACCAATCATAATTGACCTGCTTGCTGGCAGCAACAGGAACTTCCGGGCCTGCATTGACAATCCTCGCCTGCTGCCTCCTGGGGCTAACATAAGGCGATTCCAGGAATCCCTACAGCAAAACATACATCTGAACACTGAAATCCACTCCGGTATGGACATTGACGACGCTGTAGATATCCTGCTACGCAACATTCACGAAGCCGCAACAGCCGCAACAACTCACTTCCATAAGACTGGCAGCCACCGTTACAACCGACCCAAAAACTCCCGCCACGAACTCGAACTGGACGAGCCGACTAGAAGACTGCTCAACGAGAAGCAGCGCTACAAGCGAATAATGACAACGACGCGCACGCCCGAAGCAAGACAAAACTACAGAGCTGCACAGAACAGGTTAAAAAAAGCAATCGCCAAACTCAAGGAAAACAACATCAACAAGCTGATAGAGGGAATAAACACCCAGGATCAATTTCAGATGCAGAAACTATGGAGGCTCACAAACAAAATAAAGAAACAGCCCAAACCCAACTGGCCATTAAAGACTCAAACGACGAACCCGGTACGAGCCAATTTAGTAAAGGGGAATATCTGCAACGTGAAATGGACTAAAACTACAACAGAAAAGGCAGAGGCCTTTGCCACTCACCTGGAGGAAAGATTCAGCCCCAAACTGACAAACACAGACGAGGAGCGATCCCAAATCCAAGAGGAACTGGAGCAGATGAAAAAGGTTAAACAGCTGCAATTCCTGGCGCATCCACAGGTAACCAGACCGGTCACACTCAACGAGCTAAAACTTATAATAGACGCACTACAAATAAAAAAATCTCCTGGAGAAGACCACATTGACAACAGGATTATAAAGTTGCTGCCCCTCAAAGCCCAACTCTACATATTGCTGATATTCAACTCCATACTACGACTTGGATACTTCCCACGTAAATGGAAACACGCCGGCATCACCATGATCCTCAAACCTACAAAGAGCACTGCTGACGCTGGCTCCTACCGACCCATCAGCCTCCTCCCCGGACTCTCTAAGATGTTCGAAAAACTGCTGCTGGCTCGCCTCCTTGAAGTTAAGGAATTCGCCAAAGCCATCCCAAATTACCAATTTGGCTTCAGGCGCGAACACGGCACTGAACAGCAACTGTCCCGGGTCACCCAATTCATCTTAAGAGCCTTCGAGGAGCGCCAGCACTGCTCAGCAGTCTTCATTGACATTGCTGAAGCCTTCGACAGAGTTTGGCACAGCGGACTGCTGTGGAAGTTAATCAAACTACTACCGACGAACCTTTACAACATCCTGGAGACCTACTTGCACGACCGTAGCTTTGTGGTAAAGTGCAACGACGGAGTCCAATCCAGATGCGGGAAAATTACAGCTGGAGTACCGCAAGGCAGCGTACTGGGGCCAATCCTGTACACCATCTTCTCTTCTGACATGCCACTGCCATCAACGACACAAAACATCGAATACATGCAGCCCAACGATGACCGCATGATGCTCTCCACGTACGCAGATGACACGGTAATATTGTGCGCCGCAGATACCCCGACTAATGCAATCAGAGGAAACCAGATATACATAACCCACTTCGAAAAATGGGCTAAGAAGTGGTCCATCTCCATTAACTCCGCTAAGACTGGCCACGTTATGTATACGCTGAAGAATCAAAGGCAGGATAACAGAAAACGAGCACCCCTAATCAACAAGGAGGCCATCCCATGTAGCACATCCCAAAACTACCTGGGCATTGCTCTGGACAGAAAACTGTCCCTCATACCACATGTGACGCGCCTATGCAACAAAATGAGGTCAAGGGCAAAAAAACTGGAATGGCTAATCGGACCTCGTAGCCGACTACCAAACACATGCAAGGCCCTGCTAATAAAGCAGTTAATCGTACCCCTATGGCAGTATGGAATCCCAGTCTGGGGCGCACTCTTGTCGGACACTCAGCTCCTTCGAGTCCAAAGATTGCAAAACAAAATTACTAGACGATCGGTAAAAGCCACCTGGATGACAAGGAACACCACGCTGAGAGAGACCTATGGCATGAAAACTGTGGAGGAAGCGTACCGAACAGCCAGCAAACGTTTCGCGAACTCCCTTCTGACGCACAAAAACCCGGAGGCAGAACTCCTCCTCATGCAGCCATTCGAGCCAAATCGCACCCATAGGCCACGCTATGCGCAACAGCTCCAACAGCACTTCCTGCCACTGCACCCTCATAACCGTAATCTCCAAGGCAGAATCACACAGCTACAACAACAAATAAACGAGCTTCCAACACTTCTGCGACTAGAGGACGATGACCAGAAAAAGGAAAAAATAATAAAGCTAGCAGCTGAAGACGCAAAGCGCAGAGCTGACATTAAAAATAAACCACCTCCAGCACGATTACCAGAAATGATAATAAACCATCTGAAACGTGAGTTTAGAAAAGGAAACCTGACAAGGGAGAGAGCAATTTCTCGCATCTTTGGACAACCCCTATCCGTCCAAAGAATCATCGTCCCCGACTACGATGGAGATGAAACACCTTTCCTACCAGCAACGGTCCAGCAACTACAGCAACCACCGGATCTACCCCTGCAGACTACAACAAACGCGCCTCGCCGCCACCCATTGCCTCCGGCACAGCAGTCCCTGTACCAACAGCCATACATATTCACACAAACGGCCCAGGACGCACTGCTGGATCACGGCCTCGCGACGGCGCGCATCCAAATCCTGAGGATGACAGAGGACGATGCGGCGGATGACCCTCCAGCAGCAAACACTCCCATTAGCCCTCACGGTTGCTCAGACAGGAAACTTCCCACTAGGAGCAGAAATCGCCTGACGCCAGCTTCAATGATCCTTGGTTGCTCAATCCTGATGAACCTGACGGGTAGTATAAACCTAAGAAACCCAATTAGATTCATCATTCCAGGACAACCAATACGCCCCCAAGCTCTCCACCCCCACGAACGCCGAGATGCACGCCACACCACCACGGAACGGCCGCACGGGTCCAGAACGGCCAAACGACGCCCACACCAAGCTCGTCCTCCTGACAGCGCAGCTGCAGGGAGACCCTCACGGCGCCCAGGTCACCGGAAGATCCCCGCAAGTGATCGGGGAAGAGACTCACTATTGGGTAGCATATCGTGGGCCCAGTTATGAAGAAGAACCTGAACCCTGGGCACCCAGCTTGAGGAAACGACAACCGGCTACTGCCTCCAAGTACCTGCAAAGAAGACAAATACACACCAAGAGACACAACCTCATCAAGCGATGATGTGGAATGACCCAGGACACCCAACTACGACACAGCACCGTTGCCAATAAAAAAAATGCACAATGTAAACAATG
>JAWNMY010000078.1:0-12121 GCA_035043505.1 Drosophila setosimentum | reverse complement strand
TGGTGGTGCCCTTCCGTCAATTCCTTTAAGTTTCAGCTTTGCAACCATACTTCCCCCGGAGCCCAAAAGCTTTGGTTTCCCGGGAAGCGACTGAGAGAGCCATAAAAGTAGCTACACCCAATTGCTAGCTGGCATCGTTTATGGTTAGAACTAGGGCGGTATCTGATCGCCTTCGAACCTCTAACTTTCGTTCTTGATTAATGAAAACATCTTTGGCAAATGCTTTCGCTTAAGTTAGTCTTACGACGGTCCAAGAATTTCACCTCTCGCGTCGTAATACTAATGCCCCCAAACTGCTTCTATTAATCATTACCTCTTGATCTGAAAACCAATGAAAGCAGAACAGAGGTCTTATTTCATTATCCCATGCACAGAATATTCAGGCATTTGAAGCCTGCTTTAAGCACTCTAATTTGTTCAAAGTAATTGTACCGGCCCACAATAACACTCGATGAAGAGCACTAATGCAGGTTTTTAAATAGGAGGAATACATAAAAAAATACAAGTATTTAATTATATATAAGAACTCCACCGGTAATACGCTTACATACATAAAGGTATAGTACTAACCACAATTGTAAGTTGTACTACCCGTATGAAGCACAAGTTCAACTACGAACGTTTTAACCGCAACAACTTTAATATACGCTATTGGAGCTGGAATTACCGCGGCTGCTGGCACCAGACTTGCCCTCCAATAGGTCCTTGTTAAAGGATTTAAAGTGTACTCATTCCAATTACAGGGCCTCGGATATGAGTCCTGTATTGTTATTTTTCGTCACTACCTCCCCGAGCTGGGAGTGGGTAATTTACGCGCCTGCTGCCTTCCTTAGATGTGGTAGCCGTTTCTCAGGCTCCCTCTCCGGAATCGAACCCTGATTCCCCGTTACCCGTTGCAACCATGGTAGTCCTAGATACTACCATCAAAAGTTGATAGGGCAGACATTTGAAAGATCTGTCGTCGGTACAAGACCATACGATCTGCATGTTATCTAGAGTTCAACCAATGTAACGATCTTGCGATCGCTTGGTTTTAGCCTAATAAAAGCACACGTTCCATAAGGTCCGTGTTTTAATTGCATGTATTAGCTCTAGAATTACCACAGTTATCCAAGTAACTGTTAACGATCTAAGGAACCATAACTGATATAATGAGCCTTTTGCGGTTTCACTGTTAATTCGTGTGTACTTAGACATGCATGGCTTAATCTTTGAGACAAGCATATAACTACTGGCAGGATCAACCAGAATAATGTTTTTATTTATATATGTATAAATAAATTACACATATATATAAAATACATTAATATACAGAGATCTAATGATATATGACAAATTGATTAATATTTTTGAATAAAATAATATAGACAAATATGTATATTTAAACGAATATGGCTATTATTGGATAGCATTTCATTTTCGTTTATTTAAAAATTGACAAACACAAACTATATAAATTTCGTTCAACAATATTCTATTAATTGCACTTACTTAATATAATATATTATCACACATTGATATTTTGTTCACTTCCCAAATGAAACAATTTTATTATGACAACAAATTGATAATTTTGACATTTAATTTTTGAAATAATATATATATCAAATAACTCCACTCACAATTGAACAAACAAATGTGAATTTTAAATGATGACAAACAATATATAAAATATGACAGGGTTGATACTGATGTACACGTCGACTAAACACAGATGCATCCGCATCTGCTAAATCAACTTTCTACCAGTAACAATTTTATTACCTAATTTAACGATAAAAGGAAACCTATTGTAATATATTGAGGAAACAAAGATTTCAATACATATTTCCAACAATATACCTTGGCTAATTCCACAATTATCTATTTTTTATCGCAGCCAAGCGAATACTCATAATAATAACGATATCTAAGGTTACTCACATTAGGAGCGCATAACATACATTTTATTTCATTATATGAATTCCTCATATAATAGATGAGCAGACACCACTCACCATGTATAGGTTTTTGAACACAATTTCTTTAATATTGATATTATTTTCAAATGATACCATTTATTATTAATTCTTCATGTATTAATATAAATATAATACACTTGCAACTTCATTATTTCATATTTTCATAAGATCATAAGATCATAAGACCATAAGATCATAATTTGCACCACAATTGACTTATGCCGGCACGACAACACTCCACAGTCATATAATTTCGTTACTTTAATTTTTCCTCATATGACTTGCCTTGCGCGACACCACTCCCTATAAAGGTTTTTGAACACGTTATGTTTAATAACGATATTTTTTCAAATGCTACCATTTATTATTAATTCTTCATGTATTAATATAAATATAATACACTTGCAACTTCATTATTTCATAAGATCATAAGATCATAAGATCATAAGATCATAATTTGCACCACAATTGACTTATGCCGGCACGACAACACTCCACAGTCATATAATTTCGTTACTTTAATTTTTCCTCATATGACTTGCCTTGCGCGACACCACTCCCTATATAGGTTTTTGAACACGTTATGTTTAATATCGATATTTTTTTCAAATGCTACCATTTATTATTAATTCTTTCATGTATTAATATAAATATAATACACTTGCAACTTCATTATTTCATAAGATCATAAGATCATAAGACCATAAGATCATAATTTGCACCACAATTGACTTATGCCGGCACGACAACACTCCACAGTCATATAATTTCGTTACTTTAATTTTTCCTCATATGACTTGCCTTGCGCGACACCACTCCCTATATAGGTTTTTGAACACGTTATGTTTAATATCGATATTTTTTTCAAATGCTACCATTTATTATTAATTCTTCATGTATTAATATAAATATAATACACTTGCAACTTCATTATTTCATAAGATCATAAGATCATAAGATCATAAGATCATAATTTGCACCACAATTGACTTATGCCGGCACGACAACACTCCACAGTCATATAATTTCGTTACTTTAATTTTTCCTCATATGACTTGCCTTGCGCGACACCACTCCCTATATAGGTTTTTGAACACGTTATGTTTAATATCGATATTTTTTTCAAATGCTACCATTTATTATTAATTCTTCATTATTAATATAAGTATAATACACTTGCAACTTCATTATTTCATATTTTCATAAGATCATAAGATCATAAGATCATAATTTGCACCACAATTGACTTATGCCGGCACGACAACACTCCACAGTCATATAATTTCGTTACTTTAATTTTTCCTCATATGACTTGCCTTGCGCGACACCACTCCCTATATAGGTTTTTGAACACGTTATGTTTAATATCGATATTTTTTTCAAATGCTACCATTTATTATTAATTCTTCATGTATTAATATAAATATAATACACTTGCAACTTCATTATTTCATATTTTCATAAGATCATAAGATCATAAGACCATAAGATCATAATTTGCACCACAATTGACTTATGCCGGCACGACAACACTCCACAGTCATATAATTTCGTTACTTTAATTTTTCCTCATATGACTTGCCTTGCGCGACACCACTCCCTATATAGGTTTTTGAACACGTTATGTTTAATATCGATATTTTTTTCAAATGCTACCATTTATTATTAATTCTTCATGTATTAATATAAATATAATACACTTGCAACTTCATTATTTCATATTTTCATAAGATCATAAGATCATAAGACCATAAGATCATAATTTGCACCACAATTGACTTATGCCGGCACGACAACACTCCACAGTCATATAATTTCGTTACTTTAATTTTTCCTCATATGACTTGCCTTGCGCGACACCACTCCCTATATAGGTTTTTGAACACGTTATCTTTAATAATGATATTTTTTAGTAGCACGGTTGTCCCATACGTTATTACACAACATTTTTTTAAATGTTAAATTTCATTATTTCACACTGTTTAGACAATATTATTTCACATTTTGTATTAGAAAACATCTAATTGAATATTATTTAATACATAATAATTTTAATAGACAACATTTTTTTTTTGTAGTAGTATGGTTGTCCCATACGTTATTACACAACATTATTTCATTATTTCACATTGTTTATGTCATACGTTATTAATAATTAATTATTTTATTATAGATATTACCCTTATACTGTATTTATCATAATTTACCAAGAGCACTTAAAGTAATTTTAATTTCATTATACTTGGTATTGTATATATGGGTGAAAAAAGGGACAGTAGGAATCTCATTAATTGATTCACGCGCATTACTATTAAAAAGACGAAATATTTGGCTGCCCTATAAATGTCATAGTGACTTCCGCCGTTCACCCGCGAAGTAGTAATTTTTGATTTATTAATATGGTCTTTAATATCAAAAATTTTTATTTTATTTTATTAGTTTGTATTATTTTGTATTAACAATTATTTAATTATAGATATTACCCTTATACTGTATTTATCATAATTTACCAAGAGCACTTAAAGTAATTTTAATTTCATTATACTTGGTATTGTATATATGGGTGAAAAAAGGGACAGTAGGAATCTCATTAATTGATTCACGCGCATTACTATTAAAAAGACGAAATATTTGGCTGCCCTATAAATGTCATAGTGACTTCCGCCGTTCACCCGCGAAGTAGTAATTTTTGATTTATTAATATGGTCTTTAATATCAAAAATTTTTATTTTATTTTATTAGTTTGTATTATTTTGTATTAACAATTATTTAATTATAGATATTACCCTTATACTGTATTTATCATAATTTACCAAGAGCACTTAAAGTAATTTTAATTTCATTATACTTGGTATTGTATATATGGGTGAAAAAAGGGACAGTAGGAATCTCATTAATTGATTCACGCGCATTACTATTAAAAAGACGAAATATTTGGCTGCCCTATAAATGTCATAGTGACTTCCGCCGTTCACCCGCGAAGTAGTAATTTTTGATTTATTAATATGGTCTTTAATATCAAAAATTATTATTTTATTAGTTTGAATTTTTTTGTATTAACATTTGCATTTTTTTTTTAATATATAGTATGAAATAAAGTGAAAACTTCTTTTTCACAACATTCAATTAATATTTTTTTATGTAATTAAATATACAATTTTTGCTTGAGATTGTACGTTATCCATTTGCATATTACTGTTCCTCCATTGAATGAATTTGAATGTATTTTTCATTCGATTTTAAATATTTTTTTTTTATTTACTTAGTGCTTTTTATAGTTTTATGTAAAATGTGTTTTATTTTAAATATATGTATATTAATATACATATATATTTTATACGGCAATTCAGTTCTTCTCTATTAAGTTGTTTAAATCAACTAAATTTCTTTGATCATTTCAATCATAAGTGTATTTTATTATATTATGTATATATAAATTATAATATACATATATATTTTATACGGCAATTCAGTTCTTCTCTATTAAGTTGTTTAAATCAACGAAATTTCTTTGATCATTTCAATCATAAGTGTATTTTATTTTATTATGTATATATAAATTATAATATACATATATATTTTATACGGCAATTCAGTTCTTCTCTATTAAGTTGTTTAAATCAACGAAATTTCTTTGATCATTTCAATCATAAGTGTTTTTTATTATATTATGTATATATAAATTATAATATACATATATATTTTATACGGCAATTCAGTTCTTCTCTATTAAGTTGTTTAAATCAACGAAATTTCTTTGATCATTTCAATCATAAGTGTATTTTATTTTATTATGTATATATAAATTATAATATACATATATATTTTATACGGCAATTCAGTTCTTCTCTATTAAGTTGTTTAAATCAACGAAATTTCTTTGATCATTTCAATCATAAGTGTTTTTTATTATATTATGTATATATAAATTATAATATACATATATATTTTATACGGCAATTCAGTTCTTCTCTATTAAGTTGTTTAAATCAACTAAATTTCTTTGATCATTTCAATCATAAGTGTTTTTTATTATATTATGTATATATAAATTATAATATACATATATATTTTATACGGCAATTCAGTTCTTCTCTATTAAGTTGTTTAAATCAACTAAATTTCTTTGATCATTTCAATCATAAGTGTATTTTATTATTTTATGTATATATAAATTATATATATAACATAAATTTTGTTCTGCATCACCAAAAGGTATTTTGTTACTTTTCATTTTCTTAATGGCCACATTATCCAATTTACAAACAAATATATCAAATATTGTAAGTAAATTAATAAATGCGACCTCACAACAACTTATACAATATATATGCGGTTTAGTTGTATTTAACAACCAAAACACATATATTATTTATATTTGTTGTTTTGTTAACATTTTCGAATCATCAAGCAAAGGATAAGCTTCAGTGGATCGCAGTATGGCAGCTGCTCAACCACTTACAACACCTTGCCTGTTACAAAAGTCGTTTACAATTGATTCTAGGCTTTGTCATTGTATTAAATAATGTTTGAATATGTAACTAGCACGGCATCAGGTGATCAGAGATCCTCCCAATTTACTATGTTACAAATAACATTGGCATCACATCCATTGTCGTTCACAAAATAAATTATAAACTTTTAATGGTTTAGAAGCCATACAATGCAAATTGCCCCTTATTTATCATTGCAGTCCAGCACGGATACGACCTTAGAGGCGTTCAGGCATAATCCAACGGACGTAGCGTCATACCACTGTTCGCTCGAACAAGTATTGTGCCATTGGTCCGTACCTGCGGTTCCTCTCGTACTACGCAGGAATGCTGTCGCAACAACGTTTTGTCATTAGTAGGGTAAAACTAACCTGTCTCACGACGGTCTAAACCCAGCTCACGTTCCCTTGCATGGGTGAACAATCCAACGCTTGGTGAATTTTGCTTCACAATGATAGGAAGAGCCGACATCGAAGGATCAAAAAGCGACGTCGCTATGAACGCTTGGCCGCCACAAGCCAGTTATCCCTATGGTAACTTTTCTGACACCTCTTGTTAAAAACTCTTTAAACCAAAAGGATCGATAGGCCGAGCTTTTGCTGTCCCTGTGTGTACTGAACACCGAGATCAAGTCAGCATTTGCCCTTTTGCTCTATGTGTGGTTTCTGTCCGCACTGAGCTGGCCTTGGGACACCTCCGTTATTATTTGAGAGATGTACCGCCCCAGTCAAACTCCCTACCTGGCAATGTCCTTGAATTGGATCATACCTGAGTAATTGGAGTTATACCAAATTTTTAAATCAAATATACATAAATGCATTTTCTTATTAAAGAATTTGTTTGCGATTATATAACAAACTCGTGATACTTTGATCAAGAAGCTTGCATCAAAACCCAATACCATAAGATATAATAAATATATCCGTATAATGGCTAGGAAATGATACACGTTCCATTTAATCAAGTAAGTAAGGAAACAATAAGAGTAGTGGTATTTCATTGTCGATACCAAACCGAAGTCTAATATCTCCCACTTATTCTACACCTCTTATGTCTCCTTACACTGCCAGATTAGAGTCAAGCTCAAAAGGGTCTTCTTTCCCCGCTAATTATTCCAAGCCCGTTCCCTTGGCTGTGGTTTCGCTAGATAGTAGATAGGGACAGTAGGAATCTCGTTAATCCATTCATGCGCGTCACTAATTAGATGACGAGGCATTTGGCTACCTTAAGAGAGTCATAGTTACTCCCGCCGTTGACCCGCGCTTACTTGAATTTCTTCACTTTGACATTCAGAGCACTGGGCAGAAATCACATTGTGTCAACACCCGCTAGGGCCATCACAATGCTTTGTTTTAATTAGACAGTCGGATTCCCCAAGTCCGTGCCAGTTCTGAATTGATTGTTAATTGATAATCGTTATAATTTAAAAGAACTAATCAGTTGCCCAATTAGTATTCTTAAAAATTTTAGCAAGAAAGTTCCACAATTGGCTACGTAACTAAACTATCCGGGGAACAAGAATCTACCATAAATGATAGAAACTCTATTTACCCAGAACGAGCACATAAACCATGTTATTGTTTCCCAATCAAGCCCGACTATCTCAATCTTCAGAGCCAATCCTTATCCCGAAGTTACGGATCTAATTTGCCGACTTCCCTTACCTACATTATTCTATCGACTAGAGACTCTTCACCTTGGAGACCAGCTGCGGATATTGGTACGGCCTGTTGAGAAGTTTGCGTATCCCCACCATAAATTTTCAAGGTCCGAGGAGAAAATATCGACACAACAGTATATGTCATGCTCTTCTAGCCCATCTACCATATCTCTCTGCGAAAGACTTCCATGGTAGTACGGCTATAAAACAGAAAAGAAAACTCTTCCGATACCTCTCGACGGCTTCTTTATGGTCGTTCCTGTTGCCAGGATGAGCACGAGGCCCATATTTAATAACAAACGGATACTCAACAGGTTACGGAATTGGAACCGTATTCCCTTTCGTTCAAAATTATTCAAGTGCATAAAAATCGGTAAGATGCAAAATATTTTTGATTTTTCTATACTTGAAAATTTTCGGCTTTCGCCTTGAACTTAGGACCGACTAACTCGTGATCAACCACTGTTCACACGAAACCCTTCTCCACTTCAGTCCTCCAAGGTCTCATTCGATTATTTGCTACTACCACCAAGATCTGTACCAATGGCGGCTCCATGCAGGCTTACGCCAAACACTTCTATGCACACCATTGTACCTTCCTACTCACTAAAGTTTCAAAATTTATATTACAAGTAACATAAATCATCTACTTTAGCGGTAATGTATAGGTATACAACTTAAGCGCCATCCATTTTAAGGGCTAGTTGCTTCGGCAGGTGAGTTGTTACACACTCCTTAGCGGATTTCGACTTCCATGATCACCGTCCTGCTGTTTTAAGCAACCAACGCCTTTCATGGTTTCTGTATGAGTTGTTAATTTGGGCACCGTAACATTACGTTTGGTTCATCCCACAGCGCCAGTTCTGCTTACCAAAAGTGGCCCACTGGGCACATTATATCATAACCTTAAACTTCATATCAAGAAAGTTAAGGTTCTTACCCATTTAAAGTTTGAGAATAGGTTAAGATCGTTTCGACCCTAAGGCCTCTAATCATTCGCTTTACCAGATAAGATTATTTTATACAACAGTTAAATGCACCAGCTATCCTGAGGGAAACTTCGGAAGGAACCAGCTACTAGATGGTTCGATTGGTCTTTCGCCCCTATACTCAATTCTGACAATCGATTTGCACGTCAGAACTGTTTCGGTCTTCCATCAGGGTTTCCCCTGACTTCAACCTGATCAAGTATAGTTCACCATCTTTCGGGTCACAGCATATATGCTCAAGGTACGTTCCAGTTAGAGATATAAATAATATAAATATCATTATACATAACTATATAGAGCGCCCCGGGATTGTGTTAATTAACTATAAATAGTTAAAAAACTAATCCCATTAATAGTCAAGTTAATTACGCTATTAGGTTTTTATCCCAATAACTTGCACATATGTTAGACTCCTTGGTCCGTGTTTCAAGACGGGTCCCGAAGGTATCCTGAATCTTTCGCATTGTTAATCATACAAGTGCATACAATAAACACAAAAATCATTGATAATTATGCCATTATATAATTCCGAAAAATTAACGCACAGTATTCATATAAATCTATCAGCACTTTATCAAATTTACGACATTTATATCATGTTATAATGCAAGCACTATAATTGAAATAATCAATAATTCACAATTTTTTGATAAATTAATTATGCTAATAGATTACAATGTCCTTATATGGAAAAAATGCACACTATTATTATAATATTAATTAAATACTACAATTCTAATGATGAATTTTCCATAACGGATATTCAGGTTCATCGGGCTTAACCTCTAAGCAGTTTCACGTACTATTTAACTCTCTATTCAGAGTTCTTTTCAACTTTCCCTCACGGTACTTGTTTACTATCGGTCTCATGGTTATATTTAGTTTTAGATGGAGTTTACCACCCACTTAGTGCTGCACTATCAAGCAACACGACTCTTTGGAAACACCATCTAGTAATCATTAACGTTATACGGGCCTGGCACCCTCTATGGGTAAATGGCCTCATTTAAGAAGGACTTAAATCGTTAATTTTTCATACTAGAATATTGATGTTCCTTACACTGCATCTCACATTTGCCATATAGACAAAGTGACTTAGTGCTGAACTGATTTCTTTTCGCTCGCCGCTACTAAGAAAATCCTTGTTAGTTTCTTTTCCTCCCCTAATTAATATGCTTAAATTCAGGGGGTAGTCCCATATGAGTTGAGGTTGTATAAAACAATTTTAATTGAATATTTATTTTTGAAGAATAATATTATTTACAACAGTTTTCTTATCGCATCAATAATAATCGAGACAATTCTAGATGAAAAAAATGTTTATTTCTTTTTTATGCTAGACATTTCTCGATATTACTTGAATTGAAAAAAGAAAATATATATCTTCAGTTTTCTCATACAAATTATATACAATGAGAGGTAGTATGTATATCCATATTTATATTAATATTATGAATAATTTGTGTGCGCACTTATAAAAATGCACACACATTATTATCCAATAATATACCATATGCTTAAATATTATTAAAAGAAAAATATTTTAAGCAACTTATTTAGCATAGTCTTACAACCCTCAACCATATGTAGTCCAAGCAGCACTATAAAATTAATTAAAGTACATAACAGCATGGACTGCGATATGCGTTCAAAATGTCGATGTTCATGTGTCCTGCAGTTCACACGATGACGCACAGTTTGCTGCGTTCTTCATCGACCCATGAGCCGAGTGATCCACCGCTTAGAGTGATATAATTTTTTTTGTTTATTTCATTACGTCAAAAATATATTTATTGAAAGAAATTAAAAATACACCATTTTACTGGCATATATCAATTCCTTCAATAAAATTGATTTACCTAAAAAATGTTGCGAAATGTCTTAGTCTTACATAATTTATAGAAATATGGTATATGAAACAATTTCAATAAGATAGCCAAACAAAAATATTAATATAAACATATGTAAAACATTAACCTGAAAACAGGTACAACATTATATATTTAGGTTGTTGCGTTTATACAATGTATGCTCATAAAAATAATGACCAATACATTTATGCAACGCATGTATATTATGGTACATATACACGCAAATTTTATCCATTAAAATACAAAAACACATAATTATGTATATCACAACTTTCAAATGACCATATATAGTTATAATTATTTGTGTAATCGTAAAATTAACAGATTTTTCATTTATTTATTTAAATGTTTTATTATATAAAATATGACATTTGATTTATTAACGGTAAGGGACATTATACAATAATGATCCTTCCGCAGGTTCACCTACGGAAACCTTGTTACGACTTTTACTTCCTCTAAATAATCAAGTTCGGTCAACTTTTGCGAAACAACCGCAACACACAAGGCGTCACAGTGATCACGTCCGGAGACCTCACTAAATAATTCAATCGGTAGTAGCGACGGGCGGTGTGTACAAAGGGCAGGGACGTAATCAATGCGAGTTAATGACTCACACTTACTGGGAATTCCAAGTTCATGTGAACAGTTTCAGTTCACAATCCCAAGCATGAAAGTGGTTCAGCGGTTTACCCGGACCTCTCGGTCTAGGAAATACACGTTGATACTTTCATTGTAGCGCGCGTGCAGCCCAGGACATCTAAGGGCATCACAGACCTGTTATTGCTCAATCTCATTATTGCTAGACGCAATTTGTCCATTTAAGAAGCTAGTGTCCTTATAATGGGACAAACCAACAGGTACGGCTCCACTTACATAAACACATTCAAACACAATAAACATTTTACTGCCACCACGAATGAAGGCTATATAAGCTTCTACACCATAGTCCTGAAGATATCTATTTAATATATTTGAGTCTCGTTCGTTATCGGAATTAACCAGACAAATCACTCCACGAACTAAGAACGGCCATGCACCACCACCCATAGATTCGAGAAAGAGCTATCAATCTGTCTTACACACTTATGTTCGGACCTGGTAAGTTTTCCCGTGTTGAGTCAAATTAAGCCGCAGGCTCCACTCC
>JAWNMY010000077.1:0-10158 GCA_035043505.1 Drosophila setosimentum | reverse complement strand
TTCTCATTCAACAAAATAACAAAACAAGTCTAATCCGCAAGGATATATAAACAGGCTAATAAAAATCTTCCTCTTCCTTTGGTCGAGCGTATTTTTATTAGCCTGTCCTTGCTTGGATTAAACTTCTGTTTTGTATGTAATGTTTCGTGAAAGAAAAAATAATATTGGGTTTGCGTGTTAATTCGACAACCGAACCAAACATCAAGTATAGGTTTTAGGGTATCAGTTATTAATTCTTTCTTATTGCCGACATACAAACGCATCGAAGATGGTTTATATTCTGAGCAAAGCGAAAGATTAATAAAGCAAGAGGGAACGGGGCTGAACCCCCGTTCTTACCTCTTGCACTTCGTGAAAACTTTTTGATAATCAAAAAGTTAATATATAAAATAGACTTATTAAATAAGTCTATTTTATATAACACATTATATATTAAATAATATAAGTATCTTTATATCAAATATAAATGTTATATAATTAGATATAATGAAAGCTATAGAACTCATAGAAAAAAGAAATAATAGAAGTCTCCATTTTACAAGTAAACGTAATGGGTATGGTGAAATGTGCTTATATGTTGAAGATATCTTCTTACAAAAGATATATCAAGGTATTGAGGAGCATTTTAATGTTGCAATTTTTGATACTGCAGTTTATGCACTGGATGATGCTGGAGCTTTAAATTTAGATAATAAATTAGCTCCCTGTATTGATGATTATTTATTGGAACAGCTAGAAACAGATATTGAAGAAATAATAAAAAACAAACTAGACCTGAAATAATATGGAATCAAAAACACTTCGAAATAGTACTGTTGCTATATCTCCAGATGACACCAAACGATTAAATAAGTTTTGTAAGAATAATAATATAACCAAGAAAGATTTTATATCCCTTTCGTTAAGCTATTTTGAAACACAAGGAGTGAATCCAGCTAAACATGAAACCCCTCGAGCTGAAATGGAAAAAGTTACTAAACGGCTAGATCAGTTCTTCGCTTTTATAAAAAAGCAAGAACAGGATATACTCAAGCCAATGTATAATGACTTTATCCAATCCAATAAAAAAGTAAATATCAGTTTGAATAACATCGTTGATAATCAACAAACACTTAATCAATCCCATAATAAAAGTACTAAGGACACAATTGAAGGAGTCAAATTAATATTGAAACATATTGAATCAGCAATACAAAAAGAGAACTCAAATATACAAGAGGGAAATAAATTAAATCAAGCAGATAATAAAAAATTACAGCAAGGGATATTAGAGCTTTGTAAGTATTTAGATGAAAAGAATAAGCGAGGATTGTTTGACAAAATAAAAGATTCATTTTAAAAATGAATGTAAAGATACAAGGAGGTGGCGGAGGAACATATGGTAATACAGGAAGTTGTATTGGTGTTGTTAATTATCTAGCGCATGAAGATACTGAAAGGTTGAAACAAGGATATAGTCAGGAACAATTTTTTACTTTAAATAAGGATATTGTAAGCGATAAAGAAGTAACATTCAAAATAGATAACAATAAGGCAAAGTTATGTAGAGATGAAAGTAAGTTTTTTGTCATTACGATAAGTCCAAGTAAAGAAGAAATACAAGCAATGGGTAATACCACTGAAGAAAAAACAAAGCAATTTAAAGATTATATCAATCAAGGTATAATGAGAGCTTATGCAAGTAACTTTGGGAAAGGTTTAACTCATGAAGATTTATTATACTATGCAAAGATCCATCATACACGAGGGGATAAGTTAGAAGATCAGATGCATGCTCACATTATAATTAGTCGAAAAGACATCACTAATCGAATTAAGTTATCACCTCAAACTAATCACAGGAATACCAAAAAGGGAGCTGTTAAAGGAGGTTTCGACAGAGATAGTTTTTTTAGAGCGAGCGAACAAACTTTTGATTTAATGTTTCAACATAATAGAGACTTTAAAAGCTCATATGACTATCAAAATACGCTCAAGAACGGAACATTAGGAGATATAAAGAACTTGGATAAGCAGGAGCAAATACATGAGCAGAGAATGGCTGAAATTGATTTGATTTGGGAAGAGATAACGAAAAAGATAGAGGAGTCAAAGCAAATTGCTCCAGATATAACAAACACACCATCCATAACACAAACTAGAAGTAGGGGAAGAGGTATTTAGATAACTTTAAGCTCTTTCTTAATTGAATTAATTAAATAACCTTTAGGATTGCTTGCTCTGTTAGCTCTAGGTTTAACTTGTGACATAAAATTTATAAAGTTTTCCATTTCATTTTGAGCTTGTTTTAATAGATCGATGTTTTGTTTTATTTCTTTTGTTGTAAATTGAAAGCCATTCTTAAGATAATCTAAAGTGTTTTTAGGTAAATCCCATGCGGGAGACACTTGTTTTTGTAAGTCTTTTTTATCGAGGTCTGAATCTCGAAATTTAGGCTGATATATTGGGTAGAAACGAATGTTTTTATATTGGCGTCCTTCTTTTATGATTGAATAAGTAAAAGAATATGGGCTTTTACTATCTAATTCTTTTTTTGCCGGTTCAACAACTCTCTTTATAAAGTCATTGATCTGTTTATATTTGTTTTGTAATTGGAGTATATTCTTGAAGTCTTCAATTTTATATTCTAGAGGGGTCTTTTGTTCACTCATTAATTCGTAAAATCGCATAGAATAGATACTATCGAATTGCATAGCTGTTTGTAATTCAAATTTTCGATATCCTTTAGAGAAGTTTAAAATGCAGTCCCATATTTTGGGGTGTAAGGTACAAGATATAGTAGACGCAAATTTTTTTATTACAGGAAATCCAATAATGGAAATACTTTCCCATACGTTATCATCTTCATATGTGATAAGCTTTTTCTGAAGAGATTGTAACGCTTTTTTTACTTGAATATGATTTTTATCGTCTTCATCTTTTAACATAGAAGCAATAGGTAATGTTACTTTGGTAAAACCAAATAAATCATGATCTATTTTTCGGCAATCATTTTTAAATATTAAACCCTCCATTTCAGATTGAGCCAATTCAACCAATCGATATAAAAATCTTTTTTCATAAACCGAAAAATCATACTTCGCTGTTGTAAGTATATAAGATTGTAAAATATCTTTATTTGCTATTTTTGCCATTATCAGATTTTTATAAGTATTAAGTATGTCGTATTTAATATCTATAATGCAAATATAAAACATAATTACGACATATGAAATAGTAAGTCTTACTTGGTATTATAAAAGTCGTAGTTAGATCAATGAAAAGTACTATAAAAGTCGTAATTAGTATTATAAAAGTCGTAATTAAGCTTTTGAAATGTCTTGTAAGTTGCTTAATATTAGCTATATATTGGTTGTTTGTTTATTTGGGATAAGCATATAATAAGCTATGCTTTATAACAATCAAGGAATTTTATCAATTAATAGCGAAATTATAGGCGAGCAAGTTCAAATTTTCTTAGATGAAAAATCGCATAAATAGAAAGAACATTTTTGTTAACTCAAGAAGAGCATCGCAAAAAAAGAGATTTAAAGCTAAGGGGGGTGGTAGTTGTTTAAACAACTACCACTTTGTGTATTGATATTTGAATGTAAAAGTTTCAGGATTTATTTTTTCATATCTTCCTTCAGGTCTATAGAGTATTTGATTTAGAGGTTTGTTTGTTTTAGCATACCTCAAGAACTCCCATGTATAAGTAAGTAAAGCATACTTATCTTTACCAGAATTCGAAGATATATATATTGGTGTGTATGCAAAAAAAGAAGGTTCATAGGTATTACTATACCCAAGGTTCTGAAAATCGACAGGAGGGGGTATTGCCATTGCATATCCAGAAGGAATTTCAATGTATTTTATATATTCACAGATTTCATATTTCATCGGAATGGTTTCTTCTACATTTGGATGGTTCGAATATCCATATACAGAAACTCCTCTCTCTAAAACTTTTCGTTCATCATATCCATAGGCTATTTTGACAGATCTTGTATCTATTGCTCTTATATTTACAGCTTTTGCTTGGTACATGTTTTCACTAGTTTGTTTTGTAGTAAATCCATGCTTTTTTATTATATCTTGGACATAATAAAACCTTTCATTTTCATTATTAAATGCTTTTATATCATAAGAAAAATCGTTCTCACCGTCAATTGACTCTTGAGGTTGATGACAGGAGAAAAACAGTAAAATAACGCTTATACTCAATAGAATATTATTCTTCATGTTTTTTATATATTTTTAATTAGTATTTCTAAATGATTTAAAAAAATAGATAATTCATAATTATCTATTTCTTTTTTATTTATACTCCAAATGATAATACCTGAAATAAATTTAGGGTTCTCAAAATCTTGTGGAGATGTTTCTATTGAAATAACAGTATTTTCATTTATTCTAGATGCTGTTATTCTTAAAGAGTCGCCATTTATTCTAGATGTAAATAATTTGAAGAAATAAGAGTCGCCTATAGGTTCTATTGACACACTGTCATTTTTGGATAGATATTCTTGAATAATAATATCTTGATCATTGACTGGAATATCATAGATGTTAGGATCATAATTTGGATTTGAATTGCATGAAAATAACAATAACAATAACAATACATGTGTGATAGCTTTAATCATATGATTTTAAGATAAAATAAATATTATGCTAATATATACTAATAAATTTATATCTTAGCATAAATATTTAAAATATATAAAAATGAAGAAAACACATGTCTTATTACTTTGCATTTTAGTTTTATTTATGAGCTGTTCTAATAACGGATATGATAATGATGATGTTATCCATGGATCCAATGAAAAAGCAATATTCCCAGATCAATTTAATAGCTTTCATTCAAATGATGTATTTTTACAAACAGATACTACTTTATGGATTTCTGAGACACGTTCACCAAATACTACTAAAAATATTTATGGAATAACAAGAAAGAAATTTTTAGGAACAAGTAAAGCATTTATAAGTGTGAACAATGGATGGACTACTGATAAAAGAATAGTCTCAGCTGCTTATATATGTTATCACTATCACTACATAAAAGAAATAGAAATACCAAAAGGAGCAACACTTATTTTACCTCCTGGTGAGATCATGAAAAATCTTGTAATGGGGGCTAATCCTGCAGGTGGTAATCAAAGAGGTTTTGCAGCAGCTAAGATAGCCACTAGAGGTGATTATGATGTTTATCAGCTAGTGACAGGAGTAGTAGAGATAACACATGATTTAGCAGGAAGACTTGTATATATCCCTCCAGTGTATGATCCTCAAATACTCACTAGTTCCTCAGAAAAAGAAGCTCAAGGGAAAATAAATTTCAAATATCAATATCAAGTAGATCTTAGTTGGGATTAATCTTCTCATTCAACAAAATAACAAAACAAGTCTAATCCGCAAGGATATATAAACAGGCTAATAAAAATCTTCCTCTCCTTTGGTCGAGCGTATTTTTATTAGCCTGTCCTTGCTTGGATTAAACTTCTGTTTTGTATGTAATGTTTCGTGAAAGAAAAAATAATATTGGGTTTGCTGTTAATTCGACAACCGAACCAAACATCAAGTATAGGTTTTAGGGTATCAGTTATTAATTCTTTCTTATTGCCGACATACAAACGCATCGAAGATGGTTTATATTCTGAGCAAAGCGAAAGATTAATAAAGCAAGAGGGAACGGGGCTGAACCCCCGTTCTTACCTCTTGCACTTCGTGAAAACTTTTTGATAATCAAAAAGTTAATATATAAAATAGACTTATTAAATAAGTCTATTTTATATAACACATTATATATTAAATAATATAAGTATCTTTATATCAAATATAAATGTTATATAATTAGATATAATGAAAGCTATAGAACTCATAGAAAAAAGAAATAATAGAAGTCTCCATTTTACAAGTAAACGTAATGGGTATGGTGAAATGTGCTTATATGTTGAAGATATCTTCTTACAAAAGATATATCAAGGTATTGAGGAGCATTTTAATGTTGCAATTTTTGATACTGCAGTTTATGCACTGGATGATGCTGGAGCTTTAAATTTAGATAATAAATTAGCTCCCTGTATTGATGATTATTTATTGGAACAGCTAGAAACAGATATTGAAGAAATAATAAAAAACAAACTAGACCTGAAATAATATGGAATCAAAAACACTTCGAAATAGTACTGTTGCTATATCTCCAGATGACACCAAACGATTAAATAAGTTTTGTAAGAATAATAATATAACCAAGAAAGATTTTATATCCCTTTCGTTAAGCTATTTTGAAACACAAGGAGTGAATCCAGCTAAACATGAAACCCCTCGAGCTGAAATGGAAAAAGTTACTAAACGGCTAGATCAGTTCTTCGCTTTTATAAAAAAGCAAGAACAGGATATACTCAAGCCAATGTATAATGACTTTATCCAATCCAATAAAAAAGTAAATATCAGTTTGAATAACATCGTTGATAATCAACAAACACTTAATCAATCCCATAATAAAAGTACTAAGGACACAATTGAAGGAGTCAAATTAATATTGAAACATATTGAATCAGCAATACAAAAAGAGAACTCAAATATACAAGAGGGAAATAAATTAAATCAAGCAGATAATAAAAAATTACAGCAAGGGATATTAGAGCTTTGTAAGTATTTAGATGAAAAGAATAAGCGAGGATTGTTTGACAAAATAAAAGATTCATTTTAAAAATGAATGTAAAGATACAAGGAGGTGGCGGAGGACATATGGTAATACAGGAAGTTGTATTGGTGTTGTTAATTATCTAGCGCATGAAGATACTGAAAGGTTGAAACAAGGATATAGTCAGGAACAATTTTTTACTTTAAATAAGGATATTGTAAGCGATAAAGAAGTAACATTCAAAATAGATAACAATAAGGCTAAGTTATGTAGAGATGAAAGTAAGTTTTTTGTCATTACGATAAGTCCAAGTAAAGAAGAAATACAAGCATTGGGAAATACCACTGAAGAAAGAACAAAGCAATTTAAAGATTATATCAATCAAGGTATAATGAGAGCCTATGCAAATAACTTTGGAAAAGACTTAACCCATGAAGATTTATTATACTTTGCAAAGATACATCATACTCGAGGAGATAAATTAGAAGATCAGATGCATGCTCATATTATAATCAGTCGAAAAGACATCACTAATCGACTTAAATTATCACCTCAAACCAACCATAGGAATACCAAAAAGGGAGCTATTAAAGGAGGTTTTGACAGGGATCGTTTTTTTAGAGCGAGTGAACAAACCTTTGATTTAATGTTTCAACATAATAGAGACTTTAAAAGCTCATATGATTATCAAAATACGCTTAAGAACGGAACATTAAGAGATATAAAGAACTTGGATAGGCAAGAGCAAATACATGAGCAGAGAATGGCTGAAATTGATTTGATTTGGGAAGGGATAACAAAAAAGATAGAGGAGTCAAAGCAAATTGCTCCAGATATAACAAACACACCATCCATAACACAAACTAGAAGTATGGGAAGAGGTATTTAGATAACTTTAAGCTCTTTCTTAATTGAATTAATTAGATAGCCTTTAGGATTACTAGCTCTATTAGCTCTAGGTTTAACTTGTGACATGAAGTTTATAAAGTTTTCCATTTCATTTTGAGCTTGTTTTAAGAGATCTATGTTTTGTTTTATTTCCTTAGTAGTGAATTCAAAGCCATTTTTAAGATAATCTAAAGTATTTTTAGGTAAATCCCATGCTGGAGAAACTTGTTTTTGCAAGTCTTTTTTCTCTAAGTCTGAATCTCGAAATTGAGGTTGATATTTAGGATAAAAAGTTATAGAATAAAAAGCATGTCCTTTTTTATTTAAAGAATAATCAAAAGTATAGGGACTTTTATTATCTAATTCTTTTTTTGCTGGTTCAATTACTCGTTTTATAAAATCATTTGTGCGTTGATACTTGTTTTTCAATTCAAACATGTTTTTGAGGAAGTCTATAGTATATGTTAAAGGTGATGTTTGCCCACTCATTAATTCATACATTCGAATAGAATAAACAGATGTAAAGGATAAGGTTAATTGAAATTCCAACTTTCTAAAGCCTTTAGTAAAATCAGAAAAAGCTTTGTAAACAATCTCTGACATTCGAAATTTTGCAATTCCAGACCCTCTTTTTATAAATACAGATGTAATAAATGGTACACTTATATGGTTATTCTCTTCATCATCAAATCGAATAAACTTGTTTTGTAAAGAATAAAAAGCCTCTATTATTCTTTTATAGTTCTTATCATCATCTCCTAGTAATATACTTTTTAGGTCAAAAGTATAATCTCTATCTTTAAATAGATCTTCTTCTATATTAATAATAACCCCTCCCAAACGTTCTCCTTGTAGGTAATCTTGATTTGCATTTACTATATGTGTCAATATACGCTTGGCATAAATATTAGCATCATATCTAGCGACAGTCAACAGGTATGACTGAATAATATCTTTATTTCTTCTATCTGTCATGTTATTAAATGATTATATAGTATTCATTTTGTCGTTTTTGTAAAGCAAAGATAACTTAAAAAACGACATATAGATATGTATGTCGTTTTTTTTGAGTTAGAAGTATTCAAAAAGTCGTAGTTGGTATCCGAAGAAGTATTCGAAAAGTCGTAGTTGGTATTCAAAAAGTCGTAGTTGCCTTTTTTTATGTAAGTATAATATCCTTATTTATAGGTGTATGAATGTATATTGTGGAGAATTGATAAGCATATAATAAGCTATGCTTTATAACAAATAAGGAATTTTATCAATTAATAGCGAAATTATATGCAAGCAATATAATATTTAACATGTTAAATTTAGAGTTTGAATAAAAGCATCGCAAAAAAAAGCTAAGGGAAGGGGGGGGGGATAGTTGTGTAAGCAACTATTTGATATCTTGCTTTTGTGTTTTGGTGCCCCTCTCTATTTCAGAGAATGGCTGAAAATTGCTAAAAAGATAGAGGAATCAAAACAAGTACAGGGGAGAACAAATACCCTTTCAAAGACTAGAAGTAGGAGAATCGGTCTTTAAGTTACTTTTAGTTCTTTCTTGAATTAATTAAATAACCTTTAGGATTACTTGCTCTGTTCGCTCTTGGTTTAACTTGTGACATAAAGTTTACAAAACTTTCCATTTCATTTTGAATAACGTAGTAAATAAAAATAATTTCAAGATGTTTTTATTTACTAATAATAAATATTTGTTAAAAAATTAGACATTGTAGCGCTAAATTTTATTTATTTAGTATTTTTGTGTTATTAAATCTATAAAAATATTATTTTACTTATAATTGTGAACACTATTAATTTATACAATATGAAAAAAATTTATTTTCTTTTATTTTCTTTATTCCTATTTAATTGTTCTAGTGATGACAATGACAATGTAGATACACCAGACTTAGAAGATACAACACCTATTGTGATATTTGAAAGCTATGGTAACTTCAAAACGACTATGACTCAACTAAGAGCTTTGCCATTTAGTGACCTAAAGGAATGGGCTAATTCGCATGGTATTAAAACTCCTTTGGAATGGGTGGATATATCTGAAGTCTCTGATACAACACTTTTACATAAACAAAATTATGTAAAAGCTATTTTAAATGAAGATTTAGAATTTAGAATAAATGATTCTATATTTTGGTATAATAATAATAAGATTTTATTATTAGGTACTGAAAATTATAAATCGAAGAAAAAGACACTCAAAAATAATTCTTCTAAATTAGACATATTTATAGAATATAGTGGTGGAATAATAGAGCCAAATAATCAAACTAGAGGAATTTTAGATTTAAATAATCATACTATACAAGTGCATATGAATATGATGAAATCCAATATCATACAGGTGAAATGACATTATTTACGAGTAAATCGTATCTGAGTCCAAGATATGGCGGAACGCAAATGAAGGATCCTAAGTTACTGAGACTTCAGCTTACTATTTTTGAGAACACAATTGAGGTCGAAAAAATTGATGGATTTTCGATAATCGGAACTGGAAACACAGTAGATGTTCAGCTCAAATTCTAATAAATGAAGAAATATATGGGAATATAGACTTTGTTGGAGTTCAATCTCATAGACTATATGTAGATTATGAGAAAATATCAACATTGGTTAAATACCTTTTC